>JARLTB010000029.1:12212500-12457500 GCA_030141615.1 Unio pictorum | reverse complement strand
GATAGAATGCACAATGTATTCCGCTGAATGCAGTTTCTATCATTATCTTTCAACGATGAAACCATTTGTATTTTTAGTTTAAAATCCATGTTAGACATACAAATCCCACGAAAACATGGGATGGATCCATATTTAGGTCTTTTATAATCTATATATTTTCCTTTACATGTAAAAGCATTGCTCCTCTTTGAATATGTATTAGATGTTCTCTTTCTGGTATATACATGTTGAAGAACAGAGATGGTTTAAGGAACTTAGAGAAGAGATAAACAAATGCAAGATAATGTTATTAACATAGATGATTTAACGAACTGAGAGACATGATATAAACAAATGCATGAAAGCTTCATTTAGAAGCCATATCGAGGACATGGAGAAACAGCAGTTGACAGGAAAGAGAAGGGAAACACTTACTTGATCTTATTCACATGTCAACAAATTGGAACATTATTTCGCTCACAATTATTAATAGTTTCAACTATATACCTTACATTATCAGGTATATTTGAGTACACGTAGAGGCAGCTGGGTATTAAACAGGGTATCGACAAACGGTCTTCCCCTGGACATGTTGCGAGTACGACAAGTCATCCCCTTTCTCCATGCACACGTTCCAGTTTTGTTCCATCCCATTAAGAACCGAATCAAGAATCAGCTAAACAAGCGCTTTGACCATCGCCTGTATTCTCTGGAACCTAACCATTCTCCTACAGCCCAGCATTCCATGTTGAATGATGACCTCCCCAACAGAATCGTATGTGGATCAGTCCAGATAAGACCAGATATAAAAAAATTTACAGAGACTGGAGTTTATTTTGATGACGGGACGTATGAGGAGAATATAGATGTGGTAGTTTTTGCAACAGGATACAATTTTGGTTTCCCGTTCCTGGACAAATCCGTCATTGACGTCAAACAGAATGAGGTGCATATGTTCAAGTACATGTTTCCCCCGACCTTGAGAAACTCACCTTGGCAGTGATTGGCTGCATCCAGCCCTTGGGGGCCATCAAGCCGATTAGTGAATTGCAGTGCCGTTTCGCAACCAGGGTATTTTTGGTAAGTTCGATAATTGGTGATTTTTAATTAACTTTCTACAAGGACAGTTTTCGTATATATATATATATATATATATATATATATATATATATATATATATATATATATATATATATATTGAGACAACAGTTTTTCTTCACTGAGAGTGTTCAGATTGTATCAGTTGATCAGGAATTGAGTGACATTATATATTTCAAACACATTACATACCATATTGAGCACCATAAAATCATATATAATTTCTAATGTTGAATCAATGATTGTGGTAGTTCTAAAACTGCTCTCCTTTAGTTAATACGTAGTGTGCCGTACGAACATGTCATCGTGACATTACAACATAGCGCAAGAATGAAACTGTTCAATAAAGTGTGTCAAAAGATATATTTATTTTTCTGTCGTGAATATTCCTGATATTCATACGAGTAATAAATGTCACATTATACATGCTTACATAACTGATTAATTCGTGAAGCACATTCGAAATATAGTTACTTATTTAATTAGAAAGAAAAAAACTAACATGTTAAAAAACTAACGTGTTATTACGTTGTTTGTAAATCATCGTCAAGAAGTAATTATCTACCTTCACTTCTGTTATATTTGAAATACACAACTTCTGTATGCATATGTATTTATGTATGCATATGTATGTATGTATGTATGTATGTATGTATGTATGTATGTATGTATGTATGTATGTATGTATGTATGTATGTATGTATGTATGTATGTAATTAATGAAATTATAATATACGTATATAATTTGTGTATTTACAGTAATTCTACTTCCTTATTAAGAAATTAGATAATTAGTGAATATGAAAATGCATCGTTATTTTCACTTGCACAGCAGTAAAGTGACCTGTTTAGAAAATATTAAGTAAATGAACTTTTCCCGGAAAGGCAAGTCTTCCATCAAAGGATGAAATGTGGAAGGATATCCGAATGAAAAAGGAAGCCATGGCACGAAAATATGTACAGTCAAAGCGGCATACCATATAAGTAGATTATATATCGTTTACAACTGAACTATGTGAACTAATAGGATGTAAGCCCAACTTCTGTAAGTATTTAATCGCACTAGGTTTCATGATACTCTAATAAGCACATATATAAGAGAGATACAAATTTAGTATGGGAAATTATGTCACAGCTTCTTATTTCTTCTTAGTGCTTGCCATCAGACGTTACTATAATGAGTACATTACATTATATATGCTTCTCATTAATCTTCACAAAACATTGACTATTTTAAGAATGTGATCAGCTGCATACATTGAATGTTATAACTGATTATAACCGCCAAAGTCACTAATTTTCATTTCTCTCGTTTGTTTCCCGTGGATGCAGATTATGTATTCTAATTGTCTGAACGGATTGAAAATTCCAGTATCTTAAATCAGGTATTTGTTGTGCAAACCCTTGTCAAATACGTTATGGGTTCCACCAACAGCGATTATTTCTTTTCATTCTGAAGTCAAAATTGTCTATTAATTAATATCTGGAAATGTGAATCCTGTTATACATCTTTCGATCTTGACTGTGCCCTAAATATCTTTTCATTACATCTCAAAATGTGAATCCTATTAATCTTTCGACCTTGACAGCGCCTTTCACCTAGATCGAGAGCACAGTATGTACTGACTTGGTTTTCTATCCAGAGGAGAAATACGTTGATTTTAATTCAGCAACAGAGAGGGTGAATCCGACAACTTATAGAAGCGTCTATTTGGCAAACCAAGGCTTCCTCCAAAATCGTAAAAAGATTTGTACCTCCATAGCAGAAGGCGAATCGGATAACTTTATAAAAGCGTCTATTTGGCTCACCAATGCTTTCTCCAAAATCAAAAAAAAAAGTTTTCTTTGGAGACGCAAAGTCGTTGTCGCGTCCTCTCTGATGCTATAAGGGTAAAAATCGTTTAAGGATTTCACAAACAGACTAATTTGTAAAACCTCACCTCGTAAATCAATCAAATTATTGGATTGGTCAGTGAGCTTGAAATTAATTATCGTTAACGAATCATTATGACATCGCATATAGACTAGATTAGTTGGATCCTCAATGATTAGAAACCCTGGAGGAGCTGTTGGTGCAAATGAATATAAAATATATCCCTGCTGGGCTTGATTTGATCTTTCGAGATTGATTTGATATCTTCCTTCGATCACATCACATACTAAATTAACTGCAATCACCGAGGATATATTGACGTTTTGAGGAACGATATGCCTTCCACCGTCGTCTGGGTCATAATTATGTTTGAGGATTGTTGCTTTTTGTTGGTGTGGTATTTTTTTCAATGCGTCGTGAATCCTTTTGAAACCATCATCGATGGCATCATTGAGAGATATTTTAATTCTGGTGCATTATAGCCTGGAAACTTAAACGTGGTAATATCCTCTACGCGTATATGATATTTCTTTGCAAACTCTGTTCTCGTTTGGGGGTGATCATCACCTAATATAAGTAGAATAGTTCACAAATTCAAATTTTCCATGTCGGCGATAATATTGTTACATATCTCCATGTACTTGATGACATTCTTTCGGTTGGGAGGAATTGTATTAATTTCCGTTATAAGTTTATTTCTAATTTGCTCAAAATCGTTATTCATCCTTGTAAACTGTTTGGTAATTTCTGATTCGTTTATTGTTAAATATCCTGTATTATTAGCTTCTGATACTGCTCTTAAATGATTAAAAAGAGTACCTAGCGGTTGACATAACATGGAATTTAGTTACGTAGTCTTGTAGTTTGCGCTGGCTGCATGATGATATTTTTTTGTTATTATTGAAATTATTCCCGCGATTGTTGTCGCCGCTGATATACAAATTGGAACAGCTATCGGGGCAATCATTGTCACCGAGGAGAGTATTATACCGGCTCTGGTGATTACACCTGATACCGCGTACACGGTAACATCAACTGCGGTAATTCTTCGTCGGTATTTTTTTATTTTTGTTTGGTACTATTGAGTAAGTGTTTTGAGTTTAGTTTGAAATTCTCTGACCTGATCATAGCGATATTGCTGTGACGTTGCCAATGATGATATTTTATTTATTATAATATATTTCAAATTGCTGACGTTAAATTCGCTAGTGTTAAATTCGCTAGCGAAATCAATTCAGTTGTTTACTAAAATCCACTACAAATTCCACATATCATGTTACTGAAACCCTACCCAAATTATTATCAGTGGACATTATTGTGAATTGTTCAATTGTTCCCTTGTCGATGATCGTTGATATGATATTGTTGACCCCAGATGAACTAGTTGATGAAATGTTAAATTGAGTCGGTGACACTAGTGTTAATCGATAAATACCTTTGACTGTCGCGTTGATATTTAATGTTATTTTGTGGTGTCCACGTAAATGATCCGTGTTGGATCGCGTCCACGTTATTTACGATATGTTTTTGTTCATGAGGGATTTTTATTTTTTCAAGTTTTTCTATCATCCTCGGTAGATCATCCTTGATTACATCGTTGGTCGTTTTAATATCCTCGCGAATTACTCCTAATCGCTGATTAATCGCTGTTATTTCATCGAGTTTTGTGCTAATATCAGCGAGATCTATTGTAACATCATCGGGTTTCGAATTTATTTTACAAAAAAATGTATCAATGGCGTCATCGGTCCTGATAAAGTTTTAACGTAACGTAGTAAATTGAGATACATGAGTATCATAATCTGATCGCAATTTTATCAAATTATCAATGGCTGCTTTTATCTCCGTTAGTTGTGGTGTGGTAACCGGTGGATCTCCAAAGAAATCTAATAGATGTTTGTCAACACTGTCAATTATACTTCTTTGTAATTCAGAAAACCGATCCAATTTAGTTATATGGTCGTCGTATTCATCGCGTAGTTTTTTTCATGGTTCTAAATTGTTAATTCTATCAACAATAGTTGAAACAAGTACATCTGGTTTGAGTTTACCCTGATCGGAAAATACCGCGTTGTTTAACTAAGATATCATCAAGGGAAACATTACTAGTTTTCAATTTACCCTGACGATCTTAAAATACAACTATTTCATTTGGATCAACACTTGCGAGGTTTAACATCTCAGCTATTTCATCTTCGATTATTTTTTTTTTACATCACCGGTTGCAGATATTTCCGTGGTGGGTCTCTTCAGGCTTGATAAAGATCTCCCCCAAATAGCAATCATGTTTTTTATATAATTTCCCTCTAAAAAGCGATTACACGTATCTTCGTGTACAGTTTTATGTGGTCGTTTTCCCGATGATGAAATAGCGTTGATTACATTTAATACTTCTATACCGCATATTGGTGGGTCATTCATTATCTGTGTTGGTAGCGTAGAATACCAGATAGGAGTTTTTAATCGGTTTATATAACGCATAAATTCTTTAGGCGGCGCTAACCCATATGAATCGAAATAAACAATTGCACGCGGATCAATCGCGTATGCAACCCAATGAGTTCCAGGTTCGGTGCTGTTATCGAGATTAATGATACCGGTTTCAGCTTTGTTTGGTTGTTGTGGTAATTGAAAGACACCTCTAAAGTTTTTTTATTGCTAGATTTTTAGCAGCATCGAGTAAATCAAAATTTGACATGGGAACTATTGTTAGTAAACTGTTCCTAGTCTCAGGCCCTTTCCGCTGTACCATGAATACGGAGTTCATGGTAGTCTGAGACCCTTTCCCTTTTTTTTCTATGCCCGCCCTTTTTTTGGTTCATATGATTGAGCAATACTATGTACTGCTTTTGCACCAAGAGCGCCAGCAGCTCCTAACGCGGCGGCTTTACTAGCTGCAATTAATGCTGGAAGTTGGAAATACACCACCTGATTTTATCATGTTCTTGAACTCCTTTTTTATCTTTGATGGCATCATTGAAGTGTTTTATCTGACGAGTTGTCAATGACAATGTATTCTGACCACTAGATATCTAATTGTGTTTCAGCGATATCGTGGTTCCACATTTTTTAACTAATTCCGATTGCAATTTTTTAATTTGACCAGGAATTAACGTAACACTTACATGACTATATGACATTTTATTTAATACGAGATTGATCTAATTGTCTATATGTTTTCCACTGGTGCATCAACTATCTTCATTCGTCCACCAACACCTTCCAGTAGCATTGATTTGTCACTGAGAATGACAGCAGCTGCTCTGTAACCACCAGCAGGAGGAGCGGTTAAACGAGCTCGAAAGTGTATGTCAACGACGGATTGTCTAGTTAAGTCAAGATGTTCCAACGAAAAGTAGTAGATGGGATATCATTTTCTAAAATCCCATTGTGATATTTGCAGACCGGTATTTACATTACTATCGCGTCCCATAAATGATAGCAAACGATGATACGCGCTTGCTATTTGGTTTTGTCCGTAATTAGGTAAAATATCCTCGGATGGTTCTTGTTGGCCGTTTATCCTCAACAAGACTTCATTAACACCAAATTGATCAAATATCATATGGTTGCGTGTTTGTGAATTTAATTGCTCCTTATCCTGTAACGCAACAAATATATGCCACGGCGCAGAAACACCTGGTTTTGATGCCAGGTGCCAAGTAAATGTACCATTAACAGTACTATCCATGGTATCCGTGGTAAGTGTTAGCCAGCCTAGTAATGATTTGCCGCCTGTACTCGTAAATGATAGTAATCTGTTTTCTGCGGTGATTGATGGAGTCATTACTGGCATTCACAGTGATAGTTTTTTTATATTCACCTTGCCACGGTCATTATCCGGATGTGCAGGATCTGCTGGAATCCTCCAGATTGCACCATTATCATCACCTTTTCACACTAAGACTATTGTATGCTTCGCTCTATAGATAACTTTTCTAACATTTCTGCAGAATCCAAATATATGATGGAGTGGAATATCGCGCATGAGAATAATCTACGCTGTCCTTCCAACATTGATACGCGTGTTGCAAACCCTAGGTTGTAACGAGTACTATCACCTTTTACAATATCAAAGGGATTAGCTGGTCTTGGTTCGTGATCAAGTTTATCATCTGGTTGATCAGCAACTCCAGTAGCTACTGGTGTCCGTAATTTTATATACTTATTGTTATCAGCGTAATCTGTGAGATCTTTTGCGAACATCATAGACGGGCCTGTTGATCTTGTATAATCATCAGAGTATCTTGCTAACCCCACTATTGTTGCGGCAACATCAACATCATGTTCTATGGATTCAATCTCTCTTCCATCAATCATGTATCTAGCGCTATTGAATAGCGCCATGCTACCATTATTGGCAAAGCCAACTTTGGCACCAAGTGCATATGGTGCTGGTACAGCAGGAGTATCAGCAGCTGTTACAATTTCTCCTTCTACTTCGATAAACGCTTCAGAGGGTAGAAAGTATTTGCTGGTATCCTGGACTTGAAGTTCGATTCTTGATCGACTATTTGACTGTACGCCATTAGAGGAATAATACTGATAATTGAGTAGAGAATCATTATTGGATATTGGGGCGTCCATATCAAACGCTGTATCAGGAGCCGATTTGAAAATATTGTTATATATTTATTGATCTAAATCACGATCTCGCTCGCGATTTTAAGCCACTTCCCGGTATTACATTTGCAGTAATATTATCCTGGGCGCTGCTCAGTGATGCTATTCTTTTATCCACTGCATTATTTATTATTTTGCTAATACTTGCAGGCATAATTTCCGTAGATGGTAATGGTCCCAATGACGAAGTCATCGGTGATTTTGTCACCGGTTTCTTTCGCCGCCGAACTAACGCTACTAGTTTTTCTTTAGCCGCGGCAAATACTTTCCCGGCAATATCACCAACAGCGCTAATACCCTTATTACGAATAACACCAATAGCTTTCATCGATAATTGTTTTGCTATTTTGGGAGCCATTCTTGCAAATAGCACTGCAATGGTATTGCCTAGACCATCTCCATAGTACGCTCTATACACAGGTAATCATGAGTTTATTACATAGACAATGGTTGGTTTGTTGTGGTTGTAGTGTATAATCATCTTATTTAAATGCTATTTATCTAATCGCGAAATCGTAAACGATTTCCAATCCTATGGATTTTCATTGCTAGCAATTTCGGTGATTTAATCACTATGGTAACCGTCCGTTAGCTCATCAATAAACTCTCGATATACACCAATATCCGTGATACCACCCTCAAATAGTCGTCTGCAGATATCAGCTGCTTCATTAATTATTTCCGGTGAGTTATTTCCAGCTCGTCTCCCTCCTACGAGATTTTCTAATCATGATATATCCGCGAGAATATTACTAAGACAACGAACTAGACCATTACCTGAAAACCCTCTTGGATATCCATCTCCATTTTTGTTTAGTTGTACCAGTTGCACCATATGTATCCTTTTCCTGATCTTGTAAGTATCTAAAAATTTCATCATCATCTTCAAGTGATGTATCCCACTGGGGTTCTTCTTGTTTTGTTTTTTTTTCCGTGTTGGTGTTTTAATAATTGAAATTGTTCTATTATTGTTTCACCCCCTTCAGTAAATTTATCAACTAAAGAAACACTCTTTGTTTTACTAACATCACCCTGTTTATCTCCAGCTATCTCTTTTACCAACGGGAGAATACCCTGTTTTCTATCTTCTTCGTCAATAGTCTCTCCCAAAATAACTCTCAGTAGTTGACGTGACGTGTTTAAATAATTTTTCAGTGTCTGTTGCAAAACCAGTTTCAAATTACTGTCTTGCTTTTAGTTTGTTTCCAACGGAATCACGAACTGTAATAAACTTCTTAATCGCAGCTAATTGTTCGCGTGCTTACTTACCATTATAACTTAATGTACGGTTTAAATTGTAAGTGAAAAACTCACGACCACCACCCCACCCCCGACACTCTGTTCATACTTCCGCGTAGTGATTAAATCACCTGTCTATAGAATTTCGTTTTAAGTGAGTAAGCGCATACCTGTCTATAGAATTTCTGTTCCGTACCTGAATTACTCATACTTGCAAACATGTATGGTGTATATGGAGTGTCAATTATCATTTACTATGTTGACGCAATCAAAGGGGAATTTTCATTTTGGTGGATAATCTCTTTTATTGTTTTGATTTTCGAGTTAATTGTGCGCTTGATTTCATATTGTTTCCCCCAATTCACTTCTGACCTTTTTGAAAGCAGTGAATAATGGGACGAACATATTGATGTCGTTACAGAATGCAAGAGAATTATTTACTGCGTGTTGAATTCGTTTGATCAGTCCATACTCCCTTGGAAGTGCATATCTATTATATCTATTATTCCGAGCGCTATCATCAATATCTTGAAATTCAGAAAGAATCTGATCACAATCTAATTTATTTGACAATTGAATTCCTTGATTTTTAAAATTTGAAATATCGTTAATAATGACCTTAATATTTTCGAAATTCATATATAAAATATATTATATATCTGATATGATAAACAAATAAATTGGGGGTCAATTTTGACCTGTTTCTTCGTATGATATGATGATCTCCATTCGCTCAAAGTTGTTATTCACATCTTATTGCGCCTAGAGATATTATGCAAGTTATGCTATGATTATATATGATGAACTCCATTCGCTATAAGGTGTATTCACATCTTATTGCGCCTAGAGATATTATGCAAGTTATGATATGATTATATATGATGAACTTGTTATACATGATAAACCCCATTTGGAACCCATCAGGTGTTATTCACATCGGAGGGACCCATATATAAGACAACACATCCCCATTTAGAACCCCTCAGGTGTTATTCACATCTGACAGGGCCCAGAGGTACCACGAAATATAGTCTCCAAGAGGAGATCTAACTCTTCAAATAACAGGTTAGAACTCCAAGAAGATATGCTTAGTGAATGGACGTCACATTCACATATAGATATATACATGGTATTTATATAATAGTATTTACAATGAAATGATATTTACAATGAAATGATAGGTATATACAATGAAATGATATATACAATGAAATGATAGGTATATACAATGAAATGATATATACAATGAAATAATAGGTATATATAATGAAATGATAGGTATATACAATGAAATGATATGCACGCATCACAAACACACACGGGGGCTGTTCTACGTTCAAACTGAAACCACCATACCTCCAACAAATCACCCCGGGTTTGAGATTCGAATGGCTTAAAGCCCCCAATTATATAGAAAAACGTTCCAAATCGGTACCGTCGACAATAATACCTGACACGAGATTCGAACGATGGGCACCAGGACAAGATCCCATCCGCGTATGCAACACACTAGTATTTGTAATCTACAAGTATATAATTTTGAATACGATATATGTGTATCACGTGAAGGGTTTAAAGGACCAGGCTCAGTGATGACAACAAGAGATTCTCCAAAACATTGCATTATGCGGTGCCTGTTGACAAACTTCTACCTGGTGAAACATTAAACCACACAAAAAAAAAACATTCAGTCATCAAAAATCCCAGTGAGATACGTGACTACAACAAAAGAGTTATCGTTGTTTCAAAATCGTATACACACAAGCCCACACGAGTTATTCCCCTTAATGGTACATATAATAATTCAGATATATACGAATTGAATTCTATTTTTAAATGTTTTAGAAAAAGCGGATTTAGTAATATTCTCTGAAACATATCGTACAGAGGAGAGGACTCGCAAATATCGAAATACTTTCCAGCTTATTCATTGATTGAAATACTATTTCTTCGTTAGTTGATGTATTTTTTATTGTATTGGTCTTTTTCCAATTGATTTACAAGTACCAGATTTCCCAAACACAGTATTTTTACTCTGTGTGATAGCTCGTAAATTCCATAAAGAATTATCATTTCTTATACCGTTTATGTTATCAATCACAAACCCATCCGGGATTTCTCCGTTAAATACCTTGTAGACAAATCTATGATTAAGATATCTTTTATTTCCAGCACCAAATACCAGATATCCAAGATTATTAACAACACCAACTGGTTTCTTCAGCCTGCGGTGTCCGACAATACCTTCACGAGATGCTTCATAATCAATGATCGTAGGATGTGGTTGAAATTATTGGTTCATTTATATACTAAATACTATTTGTCTAATTAATTATTTGGTTTAATTATTACTTGAGAATCTGTCGATGTAGTCTTGAGGTGTTATAATTTTGTCATTGACGCTGTCAGAGACATTAATGGAGTCATTGATGGAGTTTTCAACTCGTTTATCATAATAGAGCTTTAGTTCTCTGTATCGCTTACCACCACAATTGAGACATAACTGCGACTTACCACGCACACCTACCCCACATCGTATGCAAGAGCAGGGCCATAAGCTTCCACGACGTACGCTTTGTAAATGATATCCACATAATTCATTTCTGCATGATTTGTTACAAGCGGTTACTGATCCTATCATAAGCCATTTGCAATGATTCATTAGATAATAAATTTCTTATTTAAATACTTGTTTTAATTTAATATGGAGGAGTTCGAGAGATTATCGAAAATTACGCCTTGGAAAATGTTGAATTCAATCTCGATATAGTCTCCACTGATGTACCAAAGAGTCTAATAAGTTATAAAAGTATGTTGGGTAGAATCCGTGATTGTTTTAATGAATTCAAGCGCGATGGAGCATCTCACTGTAGGTCAACATTTCGAATTGATGGTAGTGTTGATTCTACTATGAACGACGAAAGAACAGCAGTGATAATCTCGCATCATGACAACAAAAAGTAGAGTGAAATTCATTATCCGCTCAGAAACGGAGAAATGGATTATACGCGACAAATTTGAACCTATCCTGAAAAATGAAAGAACTGTCACAGTGAGTCAGGATTGCAAACCAGGAATTCTGAATTGACAAACCATATTACGAGAGATCATATCCTGTAACTGCGGTTGATTATGGGATCTATCCGATAAATGATAAACCGCGTATTGAAAAATTAAAACCCATGAAATTGTCAGGGAGAATAAATTGTGTAGCAGAACGAATAATAGAACATTTTACAAATGCGTTGCGTGGAAACAAATTAACGGATCAAAGACACAAAAAAATAAACGAATGGGGATTAACAGTGAAGGAGAGCGGAGCAACAATTCAAGATATAGCCAAATTAGAAACATCATTAAGATTCCCAATAACCGTAATGACGATAACAGGAGAGGTATTACACGAGTCAAAATATAAATCAAATGGATTTCCAATCAAAATTATTGACCATAATGAACATGCATGGACACCTGTGGTAACAATACTTCCGCAAGATAGAACCATAAATTATTACACGGGAAATTAATTTTATTTTATTTACGAATTAAGTAAAAACGATCCTGTGTCAGTGTGGTTACTTCACAGTTTTGAAGACAAAGAGAGTAAATTCGATCAATTTGTAAGACCCAATGGCGAATTATACCGTACTGAAGCCCTCCACAACGAGATGAGAAAAACTAGCTAGTGGTTTTTCAACGGATTACGACGAGCAATTATTAACAAACTGTTTTACAATACCGTCAGTTGCAGCTCATTTCACGAGAAATAGAAATCTATGGAAACCAACAGGCGCAGAATTTCTCTCAGATATCGAATCAAGCTGCGTGAAATACGGCCATGGTGGATTATGGAATACAAAATACGACCCTGAAAGTATTATTTCGATTGACATGATTGCGTGTTATCCAGGAAGTTTTCTAGGATATGGAGAGTGTTCTGAGTACTTCAAAAGATTTTGACTTCCTGCACACGAAATGACCCGTGTTGCGATTAATGGACCACTGCCCGATTTTGATTTCACCGGATTCGTTCGTGTGATATCATTTGAACTGGCTAAAGGATTTCATCCGTGCTGTTATGTTTGGTTTGGTAGACACATCTCTGAAAAACACTGGTTGACAATAGTGTTATTACGGTATCTGATTGATTCTAAAATGCTGATATCGCTGATTGTCAGTGAAGCAATTATATCATATCGGAAACAAACTGAAGTCTGGTTACCACAACCCAATAGTCTACATAGTATAATGAGCGAAAAAAAAAACAATTTCCCGATCTCGACGAAGAATATATCGTGAAATTGTCCAAAGAAATCTTTGAAGTTAGAAATAAACACGCAAAAGATCTCGGTAGAAGAATAATTGGTAAGTTCACACAAAGTGGAAAATACGACCACAAAAGATATTATTCGCGGTTGATTATAGATGATGCTGAATACGATTTTATAATCGCAGATGTAACATCTATGGGTATATACGTCGATCGTAAAGAAGCTTTCTTGTCGGATGGAACGAAATTAGGTACAATTGTTACTTACACAGAAGGAGAAAATCCTCAATATACGTACTTAAAGTCGTATATGCTGGATTATGCTTCTATTAATTTACTTTCGATGATGAATAGATTTCCTGAATCAGCGGTTAGAGTAGCCACTGATTCATTTTATATAGACGTAAAACATAAAGAAGCAGTGGCTGAATTCACTAATTCAGACCAGAGTTGGGGATCATTGAGAATTAAAAAGGAAATACTGCGTGATGACTCCAAATCAGCAGATGTTACGATTGAGAACAATTACTTGACAAATAATCAGATATCAGAACTATCTAATGCACCATCGTGTTCCGATCCAATATGTAAATATAAAATCAGTTACTTAAACGGCTGTTGTAGGTCAGGGAAGACGACTCGTGCGATCGAATTATTTCGAGGAAAATCAAACATGATTGTGCTAACACCAACACACAGACTTGCAAGAGAGATGAAACAGCGAGGAGTTAATACTTGCACTTATCACAGCTTATAACTCCGCCTGAGGACAACTCAGCCGGTCCCAAGCCCGGAAAAAGGAGGAGGGTTGATTAGCTGCCGACTGGTCATAAAACCCAGGCATGAACCCGCATGAAGAAAGCCCTACTACTCGCAAACTCAATTACCGCATCCGGGGTAGCCGATGTGTCGACGCTGGTCAGTTAAGGATACCCACCAAAATACATCCAGCTACTTATCAACACCTATGACGGGTCAACCAGTCAAGTTCGAGTCCAAGGAGCAAACACGAAGGATTTCTCGGTGAAAACGGGCGTCCGTCAGGGATGCGTGCTCTCACCTAGCCTCTTTAACATCGTGGTCGATTGTGTCATGCGCAAGGTATTCCTGAGACGTAGAGGGATCACTTTTGGTGCAGGGCTCGATGAACATGCCACAGATCTAATGTTCGCGGACGATAGTGCATTTCTCACTGAGGACGAAGCCGAAGCAACAGAAATTCTGCAAGAAATCGCCGATGAAGCAGCTAGATTTGGGTTAAAGATCAACACCGCCAAAACAGTCGTCATGACATCGGACAACACCCCAGCGACCGTCTGCCTTTACGTAGTCTATCTTCAGCAAGTAGAGGAATTTAAATACCTGGGGTCCATAATCCGAAGCAGATCAATAGCGGCCTCCACCGACATCTCGCATCGCCTGGGACTGGCAACGTCTGCGTTCGGGTCACTAGCTTGGTGCATATGGAGAAAAAAGGCCCTTTCGGTGGTGACCAAAGTGCGTCTATACCGCACTCTCATCCTCCCAATACTACTATATGGAGCAGAGACGTGGGTCCTCCTAGAAGCGGACCTGAAGAAGCTGCAGGTATTTCAAATGCGCTGCCTCAGACGAATACTGGGAGTAAACCTTCTGGACAGAATCTCAAATGTGGAAATCCGGGCCCGATGCTCTCACCAACCGACAGTGGAATCACTGATTAGACGTGCTAGGTTTCGCTGGTTTGGCCATGTCTGCCGAATGGAAGAGAGGCGTCTACCGTATCAAGCCCTGTGGCGCACCAGACCGGGAACCTGGAAGGTCTCAAGAAATGCACCAAAGAAAACCTGGATCAAACAAGTGGAAAAGGACCTGGCGAACTATGGCATGACCTCGGCACATGCCAAAGAAAATGCCACGCGGAACCGAAAATGGTGGAAAGAAATAATTGAATTCATCTGCACGGGCAATTTTCGAGCAGCACCCACAGTGTCCTATCAACTGCGACCACGCTGATTGGATGGAAACTACGGGACCAAATTGAATTGAAATTGACTTACACATCTTCTTTCGATGGAAAGGCGACGAATGGACTCCTGATCGAATGGGCGAGAAATATATTCCTGAAATCATTTTTTTATGAGATATGCACAGTGTCGTTAGATGTATTACAAAGGTTTTTTGATCGGCTATTGCCAGCGAATACAAAAGTGATAATGTGTGGCGATCATGGTCAACCACCACGATTTGTCGGTTTGTCTCCACATAATTGGCTAAAGAATTTTGCAGACTATTATGAAGATATTAATACCGATCATAGAGCACTTGATAAACAATTACGCGAGTTCAAGAAACTAATCAGATTACAACCGGATAGAATCCAGCGTGAAATAGCGCGTGAAATAATTTCGGAAACCCCATTAAATGATTGTTGGGAAGCGTGGAGACCAAACTATTTGGTAGTGGCAAGTAGAAAGATAGTCAGAGATACACTTCAGATGAAGTTATTTAACACACACAAAGAAAACTTTTCAACACTTCCAGTGTCATTGTGTTATAGACCCAAGGATAAACGAAGACAAAATATCGAAGTTGATATTCCTGGGCAAAGTGAAAAACAGATTTTTGTGTTAAATGATATTGTGTTGGTTGATATCAGTGTTGTCGAAGATGCATTGCGTGAAATCTCCATGGAAGCTAGGATACACAGATACGATACATTCTTCGCAGGGGTTGACTATATCCGATACAATTGTTTGGATCATAGATAATCGCATCGAGTGGTCGAATTTAGTTTATCTTGCGGTCTCCAGAGTACGAAGAATAAATCAACCTCGAAGAGTTGTTTTAGACTATAATGACACTACAATAAGTGATATTGTCAGCGATGATATAATCAGAAAAAAACTCTCTGGTTATAAACAACAAGACAAAAAAAAAGAACAGAAAATTCTATATTAATGCCGAGTTTATAATCACTCTGAAACAACAACAGAATAATCACTGCGCGAGTTGCAATTGTATAATGCGTTGTGTTGGTCGGATATGGACCCCTGCCAATTTACCGTTGACAGAAAAAATAGCATCGTAGGTCATACCAGAGATAATTTGATGCTGACTTGTCTTGAGTGGAACAGACGTAAAAGGTGCTAGTTAAGACCACGCGGCGGTAATTGAGTATCCTCGGGTATCACTTGTAGTTGTTCACGAGTAAATCCTCGCTGAGGAGCAGTTGAATCCAACCTATAAACTGGCGGTCTACCATAGATCTCGTTATACTATATATTTTATGCGTAGTGACACTCCAAATAGGATCAGTATCTCTTTTATACCGCCTTCGAGCTCTCCTGGTTCATATAAATATCTAACAGTGACATTGCCGTTTATCCTGAATAAAGTCCTTCCCATATTGATATCCAAATAACCGCTCAGCAATTGATCAGCAATTACGCAAGTTCAAAAAACTAATCAGATTACAACCTGATAGAATCCAATGTGAAATAGCGCGTGAAATAATTTCAGAAACCCCATCAAAAGATCTTTGGGAAGCGTGGAGACAAAACGATTTGATAATCGCAAGTAGAAAAATAGTCATAGACACACTTCAGATAAAGTTATTTGAATTGCATAAAGAAAAATTTACAACACTTCCAGTACCGTTGTGTTTTAGGCCTTCGGATACACAAAAACAGAATATTGAAGTTGATATTCCAGGACAGCGTGAAAAGCAGAATTTAATGTTAAATGATATTGTGCTGGTTGATATCAGCGTCATCGAAGATGCATTGCGCGCTGATAAATCCCCATGGACGCTATGTTACGCAGCGATGATACATTCTTCACAGGAATTGACTATATCAAATACAATTGTTTGGATGGTGGATAATCACATCGAGTGGTCAAATTTAGTTTATCTCGCAGTGTCCAGAGTACGCAGAATAAATCAGCTTCAAAGAGTTCTTTTAGATGATAACGACACTACAATAGGTGATATTGTCAGCGATGATATAATCATAAAAAAAAACTTTCTCCTTATAAACAGCAGGATAAAAAAATAATAGAGAATTTGATATTGATGCTGAAATAATAATTACGCTGAAGCAAAATCAGAATAATCACTGCGCGAGTTGCAATTGTATAATGCGTTGGTGTTGGTCGGTTAAGATCCTCGACAATTTACCGTAGACAGAAAAAATAGAAGCGTAGGGCATACTAGAGATAATGTGATGCTGACTTGTCTTGAGTGCAACAGACAAAGAGGTGCTAATTAAGACCACGCGGCGGTAATTGAGTATCCTCGGGTATCACTTGCAGTTGTTCACGAGTAAATCCTCGCTGAGGAGCGGTCAAATCCAGTCTATAGATTGCTGGTCTACCCGTAGATCGTGTTATACTAGATATGTTATGCATGGTAACGCACCAAATAGGATCAGTAGCTCTTTTTATGCCACCTTCGATTTCTCCTGGTTCATATAAATCCCTAACAGTGACATTACCGAGTATTGGTTGTTTTGAAAATTCTTTTTGCAATTGTACGGGTATATACTTCTTTTTAATCGCGTTGTTAGGTTTCATGTTGATTGTTCCATTAATCTCATTATTCAGCACGATAATTACGTCTGGTAATCTCTTGACCCATTCACGAGATCGTTTATCCTGAATAAAGTCCTTCCCGTATTGATATCCAAATAACCGCTCAGCAAGTGTCCGATTAAATCGTTCAACAATTGCCTGATCACGATGTAGTGCAGTATGTCCTCGTCTGATTGTGACATTATGATGCTTCATTGTTGATAACACTGCACCCTGAAATTCCTTGCCAGAATCAACTTGTAATACATTTGGCCAATGCAGAGGACCCCTTCGATAAATCCTTTCAAACGCAGAAGCCACTTCAGTTGATGATTTTGTCTTTAGAGGTTCTGCTTGTTTGTATATACTCGCAACATCAACTACGGTTAGCGCACATTTGTAAACACCATCATGCGGCAGAAATAATATATCAGCCTAATGAACCTCATTAGGTGCGCTGACATCAAAATGTGAGACGTTAGATGTTTAGGCGGTGGTAGATAAATTTGCCATATCGCCTGTTTGGATAACCGATTCGCTGCAGTGGTATTTTTCACCTTTGCGGCCTTAGCGAGTTTATTGATTGCTGATTTACCCTCCAGTATCCTCTTGGAGAATACTAAATAGATTCCATGATGTTATTAATTACCAGCACCCATCATCAATTTACTTTTTCCGATTTTATCAACCATGAAGCCAATTTTTCTTTCATGGATTTATCAGTGATATACTTCAACGCATGAATCAATTTCACATCTGCGATATGTCTATGTTGCAGATTACTGCTTTTATAAGCAACATCATGAGCATGACACGCCTTATCAATGGCGTTTATTGGGTTTTCACCGGGTCGGGGTTGGTTTTGATCATCGAGTCGGATATCGAGTCTGGTCCCGGGTCCACAATAACTATACCCTAGAAGGTATTTTTCTCCCGGATATTTTGCCCATGGTGTTCCTGGGAGTTTTACTAACTTGGCTGCAATATTACCTCCTCGTTTTTTTTAAATCCTTGATTTTATCAAGGGAAACAAATCTAAATTGTTTGGTACCACATTCTACACACTTACCAGCAAGTGCTGATCTGTTATTTTTAGTTGTAATCGTCGTCAAGGCGTTTTGCTAGAACGCTTCTTACATTTCACACAATATAAATCCATAATTTATTTATAATATCATGAATGTAATTGATTTTTCGACGACTAAAACACGAGAACCAGTTAAGCATCATGCAGCGCTACCGAATTCTATTCGCATGATTATAATCGGACCATCTGGAAGTGGCAAGACACAACTGCTACTTAATTTGTTAACGAGATGGATGAAATGAGACAAATTGTATTTAGTAGCCCCGAGTGTAGACGATCAGCGATGTTACGAGTTGTTAAATGATTCTAACCAGAAAGCAGAATCGGATATCGATGAGGATATTATTGAGTTTATAACCGATATCGAGGAAGCACCGAGCATTGATGATATTGATGGAAGTATTAACAATTTAGTCGTATATGATGATGTCATGTTAGACAATCAAAAGAATCCCACTAGGATATTTTCCAGAGGTAGGCATAAAAATACCGATGTGATATATGTCACTCAACGATACACTCAAATACCAAAAGTAATCAGAGATAACTGCAATATTCTTGCTGTATTCAATGGAGTTGACACACATACGCTACGAAATATTTGGCAAACTTGGTGCGGCGGTGATATGGATTATAATCTCTTTCGAAATTTCTTTAGTCACGCTCAGTCAATCCCACATGGATTTGTAACGATAAATTTGCACGACCCGAGATCAAGATATAGTGTCGGACTTGATAAAATATTCGGTTGAAATCCTAAAACGATTTTTAACCCCATAGCAGCAGAGAGGACGCGACAACTACTTTGCGTCTCCAAAGGAAACTTTATTTTGTTGATTTTGAAGGAAGCCTTGGTTTGCCAAATAGACGCTTCTGTAAGTTGTCGGATTCACCCTCTCTGCTGTTAATTCAGATCGATGGTCCAGGCGATAAAGCAAACTATATTTGACTCAATATTGAACAAGTGACTGTGTGTGTGCGCGTGCGTGCGTGCTTGTGAAAAATGAGAAAGAGACAAACGCAAATATTTGTTACTTAAATATACGAATACAACGTAAACATGAAAATCTAAATACTTAAGAACACAACATTTTTCAGTTGTCACTGTAAAATCGTCTTTTACCGGTTCATTCCCTAATAATTTCAAAGGGATATTTTGTTTGCTTTAGGTATGCATCACTAATAAGGAAATTTTGAATGAAACCATAAGATGTAGTACAGCTGAACGATACAAATAAGCTTTCATAACTTAAGTGTTCAAATATCAAAACCTTGCTTAGGATGAAAGATCTAATCCTCGAGTGTAAGGTTTTATGATGCTCCAAAGCATTTGAAGGCTTATATCATTGCTTTTCCAGTGATGATCGCTCACGCCGTGCCCCGTTTGTAGAAATTCAAACGGATGACTAATTTTGATCGGAAAAGAAACCTAAAACGAACAGAACAAAATATGATTTTCCTATCAACTGAAAAAGAGTGATAACATGCTGAAATTTCTGAGATATTTTAAGGCAAATGTTGCAATAATTTTAGTTTTTGTAGAAAGGAAGATCTCTTTAGCAGTAGTGTTATTATCGTCTTACGTAAATACACAGCAATGTATGTCCTGTATTCATTTCCAGGCAAGATGCTGCTGACGGACCCTAAACTGACCCTGACATGTGTGTTAGGCCCTTGCACGCCCTACCAGTTTCGTATTGTGGGTCCTAACCCTTGGCCAGGCGCTAGGGAGGCTATTCTTACCCAGTGGAACAGAACATTTTTCCCTTTAAAGACACGTGATGTTGGTCATGTGACTGAGAAATACCTAGAGAGATTCTTCCTCCTCTATATAATGGTGGTCATGCTCGCCATTGTTTTCATTAAGTTTGTTGATTGGCTGTACTAAAGATTGACGGTCACGTGTGCGCTGAATATTACTCTTTCGTATCAAATATTCACGAAAGTCCACATTAATGTTTATATGTTTGTTATTATTAAATAGGAAAGTACCGTAGAGAAATGTAAATAAATACAAGTAAATATATTAGAAGATGTGACGCCATATTCGTTTTTGGTTAAGGCCATAACACGTTTAAAACAATATTTTGTGTTCCATAAACAGTTACATTAACATAACATAAGTACTTTAACATGTTTTAATTTGTTTATTACTGCAGTCTTTCTAATAGAGTAAATAAGTTACTTTTGGAGCGAGATGACAATCCCTAATAAACCTTAACCATGCATGCCGATGTATCCGGCTGTTAATATTATCTGATGATCGGAACGGCAATTAAACGTCCTATTTTATTCTACAAACAATGACTACACAAATTGATTTAGGAGAAAATATTGTAAAATTGTATCTGACGGTATAAGCAGGTTAAAGTTACGTTAGTTTAATCACGTGCATTGACACCATTGCAGATTGAGCAAGACAATGTGTTCACAAAGTTAAAGACCTATATAATTGTAATCATAGTCATCTCGTTCGTCATACCGTATCGTACATGCAGGGAACGATTTATACTGATACGTAACGTAAATTATTCAATGGAATATTCTATTTTGGAAAGGGATGATCAGTTACAGACTGTCACAAGATAGACCGAGTCGGGACTGGATTAGTGAAGACACGGAGCACAACTGCGTTAATAAGATGTTTATTTTATAAACGCAATTTTAAAAATCAACTCTGACACCAATATTTTACAAAATATAAGAAAAATCTATTTAAATAAATGTTCCTAACCTGGAACTATGAATTTCAGTAACGTAATGACAAAAAAGAAGTATATGAATGAATTTACAAATATGAATATATATAAAAGGCTCGTATAACGAGATAGATAAAAAATATGAAAAGATAATGCGTCGTCAATATGACGAGACTAGAATGAAGATATTAAATAATTAATACGTCGTCCATATGACGAGACATATGCAATCGTGAACCCTAAATTCTGAAGTTCTCGTTCATGGAACGAGATTTGTGTAGAATGAAATTATGCAGGTGTCGTTCATATAACGAGACTGCAAAGAAGATATTAAATAAATAATACGTCGTCCATATGACGAGACATATGCAAGTGTGAACCCTAAATTCTGAAGTTCTCGTTCATGGGACGAGATTTGTGTAGAATGAAATTATGCAGGTGTCGTTCGTATAACGAGACTGAAAAGAAGATATTAAATAAATAATACGTCGTCCATATGACGAGACATATGCAATTGTGAACCCTAAATTCTGAAGTTCTCGTTCATGGAACGAGATTTGTGTAGAATGAAATTATGCAGGTGTCGTTCATATAACGAGACTGCAAAGAAGATATTAAATAAATAATACGTCGTCCATATGACGAGACATATGCAATTGTGAACCCTAAATTCTGAAGTTCTCGTTCATGGAACGAGATTTGTGTAAAATGAAATTATGCAGGTGTCGTTCATATAACGAGACTGCAAAGAAGATATTAAATAAATAATACGTCGTCCATATGACGAGACTGGAATGAATAAATGTAAACTACTTGCTGAGGTATTTTGCTACTAGCCTGGCGTCCGTTTGTCGTCAGAAAGTACATCCGGTTACACAGAGTCAAACCTAACAGTTGTGACCTTCACCTCACGCAATCATATATAAATACCATATATCTATATACATCTAAACACAGCATACATAAATGCAGCATAGGTAAGCACCATACACAGGCACCACACACGGGCATTACACGGTCAGCATAGACAAGCCCACACACGTAGTCACCACAACATGGCACCACACACGCAGTTACCACAACACTGCACCACTTCAGCACAACACGTCACCACACTTCAGCACAACACTTCAGCACAACACTTCAGGACACTTCTTCAGCACACTTCTTCAGCTAAAATTAAAACAACCGAACCGTGTAATACATATGACACGGTCAAGTATTCTCACAAATATATGTAGCGCATGCGCGCACATGAAATAATTATCCATGTACATTTAACGTTAAGCATGCAGCGTATAATTGAACTCAATTATGTTCAGATACAAAAGAACTAATGAAACAAAATATAGTACTTCTGATAAAATGGCGCTGCCTAAACAATGTATTTATTCTATAGATTTTATAATAAATACTAAACATCTAATATGTAAAACAATGAATTATATCATAATACAAATAGCAATGAGAACAAAGTTAAATCTATTGTTACCTCTTTTAGCTGATAGATTGTTCAGTTTAGGATGGAAGCGTTTCCGACAAGACTACATTGTAATGTGATGTCTGTCTTATAATTTCGTCCTTATATACCCCTAGCTGTGACAGATATGCGCAGATAGGTACTTTAAACTGCAGGCAATTTCGCACATACAGCACGAACATATTCAGCATAAGTTCGCTCATTATGCCGAAATAACTAAAAAGCCCAAAATATAATAAACTACCCTCAGTAAGGCTGTACGCAGTAACGAAATCAAGACTAGATTTTTGACCACATATACATATTGAACATAGTCGTATACAATTCCGTGACACAGACTAACACAAATCAATATCTCCTGATGTATGCTTGCTTCCAACCTCCCCTACAAATATTCTTACAACGTTCATGTGATAAGTACAAATAAGACTGGATTTATATGTTTCAGAATGGCCTTTACTTATAATGTTAAACCAACAATGAACATAATTAATACATACTAATTTTGTCTTTTGAATAATAAGTGGAAATTTGCTTCTGGAGTGCTGGCTGATAAGATGATATTGAGATCCCATCTTATAAAAGCATAGCTGTAAGATGACAATACAGAGTAAATTGATTTTAAACACAGTTCTTCAAATACTTGCTTTCGAAAACCAACGTGAAAATGCCCAGATTGGTTTAGCGTGTTTTTAATGTTCTGAAATTATAACATTTTAATGATGTTTGGTTAAGTATTGCAATGGATGCTGCTGAAACCAAATAATGGGTCATACATGTTTACCATGAAACCATTCAAGTGCCTTTCTTCAAGTATTAGCTTTGACAACATCCAATGTCTTTATGTTACAGTGAATCAATCTGCCTCTTGTTTTAGGATTTGAATCATTGTCTTCATTATTCATATTCCTATACTATAATCAATAAAAGTACCAAATACCGTGCAGAAGAACGCCAAGGTATCATTTATACAAGAATCACTTATACAAGAATCACTTATACAAAAATCATTTATACAAGATCACTTATACAAGAATCATTTATACAAGAATCATTTATACAAGAATCATTTATACAAGAATCACTTATACAAGAATCATTTATACAAGAATCACTTATACAAGAATCATTTATACAGGAATCATTTATACAAGAATAATTTATACAAGAACCACTTATACAAGAATCATTTATACAAGAATCACTTATACAAGAGTCATTTATACAAGAATAATTTATACAAGAATCACTTATACAGGAATCACTTATACAAGAATCATTTATACAAGAATCACTTATACAAGAAACATTTATACAAGAATCATTTATACAAGTATCACTTATACAAGAATCACTTATACAAGACTCATTTATACAAGAATCATTTATACAAGAATCACTTATACAAGAATCACTTATACAAGAATCATTTATACAAGAATCACTTATACAAGAATCATTTATACAAGAATAATTTATACAAGAACCACTTATACAAGAATCACTTATACACGAATCACTTATACAAGAATCATTTATACAAGAATCATTTATACAAGAATCACTTATACAAGAATCATTTATACAAGAATCACTTATACAAGAGTCATTTATACAAGAATCATTTATACAAAAATCACTTATACAAGAATCACTTATACAAAAATCACTTATACAAGAATCATTTATACAAGAATCACTTATACAAGAATCACATATACAAGAATCATTTCTACAAGAATCACTTATACAAGAATCATTTATACAAGAATCATTTATACAAGTATCCCTTATACAAGAATCACTTATACAAGAATCATTTATACAAGAATCATTTATATAAGAATCACTTATACAAGAATCACTTATACAAGAATCATTTATACAAGAATCACTTATACAAGAATCATTCATACAAGAATAATTTATACAAGAACCACTTACACAAGAATCATTTATACACGAATCACTTATACAAGAATCATTTATACAAGAATCATTTATACAAGAATCACTTATACAAGAATCACTTATACAAGAATCATTTATACAAGAATCACTTATACAAGATTCATTTATACAAGAATCATTTATACAAACATCACTTATACAAGAATCATTTATACAAGAATCATTTATACAAATATCACTTATACAAGAATCATTTATACAAGAATCATTTATACAAGAATCATTTATACAAGAATCACTTGTACAAGAATCATTTATACAAGAATCACTTATACAAGAATCATTTATACAAGAATCATTTATACAAGAATCATTTATACAAGAATCACTTATACAAGAATTATTTAAACAAGAATCAATAAAAGAATCATTTATACAAGAATCATTTATACAATAATCATTTATACAAGAATCACTTACACAAGAATCACTTATACAAGAATCACTTATGCAAGAATCATTTATACAAGAATCACTTATACAAGAATCACTTATACAAGAATCACTTATACAAGAATCATTTATACAAGAATCATTTATACAAGAATCACTTATACAAGAATCATTTATACAAGAATCATTTATACAAGAATCATTTATATAAGAATCACTTACACAAGAATCATTTATACAAGAATCATTTATACAAGAATCACTTACACAAGAATCATTTATACAAGAATCATTTATACAAGAATCACTTATACAAGAATCAATTATGCAAAGAATCACTTATACAAGAATCATTTATACAAGAATCGTTTATACAAGAATCATTTATGCAAGAATCATTTATACAATAATCATTTATAAAAGAATCACTTATACAAGAATCATTTATACAAGAATCATTTATACAAGAATCACTTATACAAGAATCATTTATACAATAATCATTTATACAAGAATCACTGATGCAAGAATCATTTATACAAGAATCATTTATACAAGAATCATTTATACAAGATTCATTTATACAAGAATCATTTATACTAGAATCACTTATACAAGAATCATTTATACAAGAATCGCTTATACAAGAATCACTTATACAAGAATCATTTATACAAGAATCATTTATACAAGAATCACTTATACAAGAATCATTTATACAATAATCATTTATACAAGTATCACTTATACAAGAATCATTTATACAAGAATCAATTGTGCAAGAATCATTTATACAAGAATCATTTATACAAGAATCTCTTATACAAAAATCATTTATACAAGAATCATTTATACAAGAATCATTTATACAAGAATCACTTATACAAAGAATCACTTATACAAGAATCATTTATACAAGAATCATTTATACAAGAATCATTTATACAACAATCGCTTATACAAGAGTCACTTATACAAGAATCATTTATACAAGAATCATTTATCCAAGAATCACTTATACAAGAATCATTTTTACAATAATCATTTATACAAGAATCATTTATACAATAATCATTTATACAAGAATCACTTATGCAAGAATCATTTATACAAGAATCATTTATACAAGAATAACTTATACAAGAATCACTTATACAATAATCATTTATACAAGAATCGCTTATACAGGAATCACTTATACAAGAATCATTTATACAAGAATCACTTATAAAAGAATGATTTATACAAGAATCATTTATACAAATATCACTTATACAAGAATCACTTATACAAGAATCATTTATACAAGAATCATTTATACAAGAATCATTTATACAAGAATCACTAATACAAGAATCATATATACAAGAATCATTTATACAAGAATCACTTATACAAGAATCACTTGTACAAGAATCATTTATACAAGAATCATTTATACAAGAATCACTTATACAAGAATCATTTATACAAGAATCATTTATACAAGAGTCATTTATACAAGAATAACTTATACAAGAATTATTTATACAAGAATCAATAAAAGAATCATTTATACAAGAATCATTTGTACAATAATCATTTATACAAGAATCACTTATGCAAGAATCATTTATACAAGAATCATTTATACAAGAATCACTTATACAAGAATCATTTATACAAGAATAATTTATACAAGAATCGCTTATACAAGAGTCACTTATACAAGAATCACTGATACAATAATCATTTATACAAGAATCGATTATACAAGAATCATTTATACAAGAATCATTTATACAAGAATCATTTATACAAGAATCACTTATACAAGCATCACTTATACAAGAATCATTTATACAATAATCATTTATACAAGAATCATTTATACAAAAATCATTTATACAAGAATCGCTTTTACAAGAATCACTTATACAAGAATCACTTATACAAGAATCGCTTATACAAGAATCACTTATACAAGAATCATTTAGACAAGAATCCCTTATACAAGAATCACTTAAACAAGAATCACTTATACAAGAATCATTTATACAAGAATCATTTATACAAGAATCTCTTATACAAGAATCATTTATACATGAATCATTTATACAAGAATCATTTATATAAGAAACACTTATACAAGAATCATTTATACAAGAATCATTTATACAAGAATCACTTACACAAGAATCATTTATACAAGAATCATTTATACAAGAATCACTTATTTAAGAATCACTTATGCAAAGAATCACTTATACAAGAATCGTTTATACAAGAATCGTTTATACAAGAATCATTTATACAAGAATCATTTATACAAGAATCATTTATAAAAGAATCACGTATACAAGAATCATTTATACAAGAATCATTTATACAAGAATCACTTATACAAGAATCATTTATACAATAATCATTTATACAAGAATCACTGAAGCAAGAATCATTTATAGAAGAATCATTTATACAAGAAT
Organism: Unio pictorum; assembly: GCA_030141615.1. Lineage (NCBI taxonomy): Eukaryota > Metazoa > Mollusca > Bivalvia > Unionida > Unionidae > Unio > Unio pictorum. The sequence continues at coordinate 12,429,772 of JARLTB010000029.1, read as the reverse complement.
CATTTATACAAGAATCACTTATACAAGAATAATTCATACAAGAATCAATTATAAAAGAATCACTTATACAAAGAATCACTTATACAAGAATCATTTATACAAGAATCATTTATACAAGAATCATTTATAAAAGAATCATTTATACAAGAATCACTTATACAAAGAATCATTTATACAAGAATCATTTATACAAGAATCATTCATACAAGAATCATTTATACAAAGAATCATTGATACAAGAATCATTTATACAAGAATCATTTATACAAGAATCATTTATACAAGAATCATTTATACAAGAATCGCTTATACAAGAATCACTTATACAAGAATCATTTATACAAGAATCATTTATACAAGAATCACTTATACAAGAATCATTTATACAAGAATCGCTTATACAATAATCACTTATACAAGAATAATTTATACAAGAATCATTTATACAAGAATCATTTATACAAGAATCATTTATACAAGAATCATTTATACAAGAATCGCTTATACAAGAATCATTTATACAAGAATCGTTTATACAAGAATTATTTATACAAGAATCATTTATACTAAAATCATTTATAAAAGAATCACTTATACAAGAATTATTTATACAAGAATCATTTATACAAGAATCACTTATACAAAGAATCATTTATACAAGAATCATTTATACAAGAATCATTTATACAAGAATCATTTATACAAGAATCATTTATACAAGAATCGCTTATACAAGAATCACTTATACAAGAATCATTTATACAAGAATCATTTATACAAGAATCACTTATACAAGAATCATTTATACAATAATCATTTATACAAGAATCACTTATACAAGAATCATTTATACAAGAATCATTTATGCAAGAATCATTTATACAAGAATCATTTATACAAGAATCTCTTATACAAAAATCATTTATACAAGAATCATTTATGCAAGAATCATTTATACAAGAATCACTTATAAAATAATCATTTATACAAGAATCACTTATACAAAGAATCACTTATACAAGAATCGCTTATACAAGAATCACTTATACAAGAATCACTTATACAAGAATCGATTATACAAGAATCACTTATACAAGAATCATTTATACAAGAATCGTTTATACAAGAATCACTTATACAAGAATCACTTATACAAGAATCAGTTATACAAGATTCGATTATACAAGAATCACTTATACAAGAATCATTTATACAAGAATCATTTATACAAGTATCACTTACACAAGAATCACTTATGCAAGAATCACTTATGCAAGAATCATTTATACAAGAATCACTTATACAAAGAATCACTTGTACAAGAATCGCTTATACAAGAATCACTTATACAAGAATCACTTATACAAGAATCGCTTATACAAGAATCACTTATACAAGAATCATTTATACAAGAATCGCTTATACAAGAACCACTTATACAAGAATCACTTATACAAGAATCATTTATACAAGAATCACTTAAACAAGAATCATTTATACAAGAATCATTTATACAAGAATCACTTACACAAGAATCACTTATGCAAAGAATAACTTATACAAGAATCATTTATACAAGAATCGTTTCTACAAGAATCATTTATACAAGGATCATTTATACAAGAATCATTTATAAAAGAATCACTTATACAAGAATCATTTATACAAGAATCATTTATACAAGAATCACTTATACAAGAATCATTTATACAATATTCATTTATACAAGAATCACTGATGCAAGAATCATTTATACAAGAATCATTTATACAAGAATCATTTATACAAGAATCACTTATACAAGAATTATTCATACAAGAATCAATAATACAAGAATCACTAATACAAAGAATCACTTATACAAGAATCATTTATACAAGAATCATTTATTCAAGAATCATTTATACAAGAATCATTTATACAAAGAATCATTTATACAAGAATCATCTATACATGAATCATTTATACAAGAATCATTTATACAAGAATCGCTTATACAAGAATCACTTATACAAGAATCATTTATACAAGAATCATTTATACAAGAATCACTTATCCAAGAATAATTTATACAATAATCATTTATACAAGAATCACTTATACAAGAATCATTTATACAATAATCCTTTATGCAAGAATCATTTATACAAGAATCATTTATACAAGAATCTCTTATACAAAAATCATTTATACAAGAATCATTTATACAAGAATCACTTATACAAGAATCATTTTTCCAAAAATCTTTTATACAAGAATCACTTATGCAAGAATCATTTATACTAGAATCATTTATACAAGAATCACCTATACAAGAATCATTTATACAAGAATAATTTATACAAGAATCGCTTATACAAGAGTCACTTATACAAGAATCACTTATACAATAATCATTTACACAAGAATCGCTTATACAAGAATCACTTATACAAGAATCGCTTATACAAGAATCATTTATACAATAATCATTTATGCAAGAATCACTTATGCAAGAATCATTTATACAAGAATCATTTATACAAGAATCATTTATACAAGAATCACTTATACAAGAATCTCTTATACAAGAATCATTTATACAATAATCATTTATACAAGAATCATTTATACAAAAATCATTTATACAAGAATCGCTTATACAAGAATCACTTATACAAGAATCGCTTACACAAGAATCGCTTATACAAGAATCACTTATACAAGAATCATTTATACAAGAATCGTTTATACAAGAATAACTTATACAAGAATCACTTATACAAGAATCATTTATACAAGAATCATTTATACAAGAATCATTTATACAAGAATCACTTACACAAGAATCATTTATACAAGAATCATTTATACAAGAATCACTTATACAAGAATCACTTATGCAAAGAATCACTTATAAAAGAATAGTTTATACAAGAATCGTTTATACAAGAATCATTTATACGAGAATCATTTATACAAGAATCATTTATAAAAGAATCACTTATACAAGAATCATTTATACAAGAATCATTTATACAAGAATCACTTATACAAGAATCATTTATACAATAATCATTTATACAAGAATCACTGAAGCAATAATCATTTATACAAGAATCATTTATACAAGAATCATTTATACAAAGAATCACTTATAGAAGAATCATTTATACAAGAATCATTTATACAAGAATCAGTTATACAAGAATCATTTATACAAGAATCACTTATACAAAGAATCATTTATACAAGAATCATTTCTACAAGAATCATTTATACAATAATCATTTATACAAGAATCATTTATACAAGAATCGCTTATACAAGAATCATTTATACAAGAATCATTTATACAAGAATCATTTATACAAGAATCACTTATACAAGAATCATTTATACAAGATTAATTTATACAAGAATCACTTATACAAGAATCATTTATACAAGAATCATTTATGCAAGAATCATTTATACAAGAATCATTTATACAAGAATCTCTTATACAAAAATCATTTATACAAGAATCATTTATGCAAGAATCATTTATACAAGAATCACTTATAAAATAATCATTTATACAATAATCACTTATACAAAGAATCACTTATACAAGAATCGCTTATACAAGAATCACTGATACAAGAATCACTTATACAAGAATCGCTTATACAAGAATCACTTAAACAAGAATCATTTATACAAGAATCGCTTATACAAGAATCACTTATACAAGAATCACTTATACAAGAATCATTTATACAAGATTCGATTATACAAGAATCACTTATACAAGAATCATTTATACAATAATCATTTATACAAGAATCGCTTATACCAGAATCACTTATACAAAGAATCACTTTTACAAGAATCATTTATACAAGAATCATTTATACAAGAATCACTTATACAAGAATCATTTATACAAGAATCACTTATACAAAGAATCATTTATACAAGAATCATTTATACAAGAATCTCTTATACAAGAATCGCTTATACAAGAATCATTTATACAATAATCATTTATGCAAGAATTATTTATACAAGAATCATTTATACAAGAATCGCTTATTCAAGAATCACTTATACAAGAATCACTTATACAAGAATCGCTTATACAAGAATCACTTATACAAGAATCATTTATACAACAATCATTTATGCAAGAATCATTTATACAAGAATCACTTATAAAATAATCATTTATACAAGAATCACTTATACAAAGAATCACTTATACAAGAATCGCTTATACAAGAATCACTTATACAAGAATCATTTATACAAGAATCGCTTATACAAGAATCGCTTATACAAGAATCGCTTATACAAGAATCACTTATACAAGAATCATTTATACAAGAATCGCTTATACAAGAATCACTTATAAAATAATCATTAATACAAGAATCACTTATACAAAGAATCACTTATACAAGAATCGCTTATACAAGAATCACTTATACAAGAATCACTTATACAAGAATCGCTTATACAAGAATCACTTATACAAGAATCATTTATACAAGAATCGCTTATACAAGAATCACTTATACAAGAATCATTTATACAAGAATCGCTTATACAAGAATCGCTTATACAAGAATCACTTATACAGGAATCATTTATACAATAATCATTTATACAAGAATCATTTATACAATGATCATTTATACAAGAATCACTTATGCAAGAATCATTTATACAAGAATCATTTATAAAAGTATCACTTATACAAGAATCACTTATACAATAATCATTTATACAAGAATCATTTATACAAGAATCTCTTGTACAAGAATCGCTTATACAAGAATCATTTATACAATAATCATTTATGCAAGAATTATTTATACAAGAATCATTTATACAAGAATCGCTTATTCAAGAATCACTTATACAAGAATCACTTATACAAGAATCGCTTATACAAGAATCACTTATACAAGAATCATTTATACAAGAATCGCTTATACAAGAATCACTTATACAAGAATCATTTATACAAGAATCATTTATTCAAGAATCACTTATACAAGAATCATTTTTAAATAATCATTTATACAAGAATCATTTATACAAGAATCATTTATACAAGAATCACTTATGCAAGAATCATTTATACAAGAATCATTTATACAAGAATAACTTATACAAGAATCACTGATACAATAATCATTTATACAAGAATCGCATATACAGGAATCACTTATACAAGAATCATTTATATAAGAATCACTTATAAAAGAATCATTTATACAAGAATCATTTATACAAATATCACTTATACAAGAATCACTTATACAAGAATCATTTATACAAGAATCATTTATACAAGAATCATTTATACAAGAATCACTAATACAAGAATCATATATACAAGAATCATTTATACAAGAATCACTTATACAAGAATCACTTGTACAAGAATCATTTATACAAGAATCATTTATACAAGAATCACTTATACAAGAATCATTTATACAAGAATCATTTATACAAGAATCATTTATACAAGAATAACTTATACAAGAATAATTTATACAAGAATCAATAAAAGAATCATTTATACAAGAATCATTTTTACAATAATCATTTATACAAGAATCACTTATGAAAGAATCATTTATACAAGAATCATTTATACAAGAATCACTTATACAAGAATCATTTATACAAGAATAATTTATACAAGAATCGCTTATACAAGAGTCACTTATACAAGAATCACTTATACAATAATCATTTATACAAGAATCGATTATACAAGAATCATTTATACAAGAATCATTTATACAAGAATCATTTATACAAGAATCACTTATACAAGCATCACTTATACAAGAATCATTTATACAATAATCATTTATACAAGAATCATTTATACAAAAATCATTTATACATGAATCGCTTATACAAGAATCACTTATACAAGAATCACTTATACAAGAATCGCTTATACAAGAATCACTTATAAAAGAATCATTTATACAAGAATCGCTTATACAAGAATCACTTAAACAAGAATCACTTATACAAGAATCATTTATACAAGAATCATTTATACAAGAATCTCTTATACAAGAATCATTTATACATGAATCATTTATACAAGAATCATTTATATAAGAAACACTTATACAAGAATCATTTATACAAGAATCATTTATGCAAGAATCACTTACACAAGAATCATTTATACAAGAATCATTTATACAAGAATCACTTTTACAAGAATCACTTATGCAAAGAATCACTTATACAAGAATCGTTTATACAAGAATCGTTTATACAAGAATCATTTATACAAGAATCATTTATACAAGAATCATTTATAAAAGAATCACGTATACAAGAATCATTTATACAAGAATCATTTATACAAGAATCACTTATATAAGAATCATTTATACAATAATCATTTATACAAGAATCACTGAAGCAAGAATCATTTATACAAGAATCATTTATACAAGAATCATTTATACAAGAATCACTTATACAAGAATCATTCATACAAGAATCAATTATAAAAGAATCACTTATACAAAGAATCACTTATACAAGAATCATTTATACAAGAATCATTTATACAAGAATCATTTATAAAAGAATCATTTATACAAGAATCACTTATACAAAGAATCATTTATACAAGAATCATTTATACAAGAATCATTCATACAAGAATCACTTATACAAAGAATCATTGATACAAGAATCATTTATACTAGAATCATTTATACAAGAATCATTTATACAAGAATCATTTATACAAGAATCGCTTATACAAGAATCTTTTATACAAGAATCATTTATACAAGAATGATTTATACAAGAATCACTTATACAAGAATCATTTATACAAGAATCGCTTATACAATAATCACTTATACAAGAATCATTTATACAAGAATCATTTATACAAGAATCATTTATACAAGAATCATTTATACAAGAATCATTTATACAAGAATCGCTTATACAAGAATCATTTATACAAGAATCGTTTATACAAGAATCATTTATACAAGAATCATTTATACTAGAATCATTTATAAAAGAATCACTTATACAAGAATCATTTATACAAGAATCATTTATACAAGAATCACTTATACAAAGAATCATTTATACAAAAATCATTTATACAAGAATCACTTATACAAGAATCATTTATACAAGAATCGCTTATACAAGAATCACTTATACAAGAATCATTTATACAAGAATCATTTATACAAAAATCATTTATACATGAATCGCTTATACAATAATCATTTATACAAGAATCACTTATACAAGAATCATTTATACAAGAATCATTTATGCAAGAATCATTTATACAAGAATCATTTATACAAGAATCTCTTATACAAAAATCATTTTTAAAAGAATCATTTATGCAAGAATCATTTATACAAGAATCACTTATAAAATAATCATTTATACAAGAATCACTTATACAAAGAATCACTTATACAAGAATCGCTTATACAAGAATCACTTATACAAGAATCACTTATACAAGAATCGCTTATACAAGAATCGCTTATACAAGAATCGCTTATACAAGAATCACTTATACAAGAATCATTTATACAAGAATCGCTTATACAAGAATCACTTATAAAATAATCATTTATACAAGAATCACTTATACAAAGAATCACTTATACAAGAATCGCTTATACAAGAATCACTTATACAAGAATCACTTATACAAGAATCGCTTATACAAGAATCACTTATACAAGAATCATTTATACAAGAATCGCTTATACAAGAATCACTTATACAAGAATCATTTATACAAGAATCGCTTATACAAGAATCGCTTATACAAGAATCACTTATACAGGAATCATTTATACAATAATCATTTATACAAGAATCATTTATACAATGATCATTTATACAAGAATCACTTATGCAAGAATCATTTATACAAGAATCATTTATACAAGTATCACTTATACAAGAATCACTTATACAATAATCATTTATACAAGAATCATTTATACAAGAATCTCTTGTACAAGAATCGCTTATACAAGAATCATTTATACAATAATCATTTATGCAAGAATTATTTATACAAGAATCATTTATACAAGAATCGCTTATTCAAGAATCACTTATACAAGAATCACTTATACAAGAATCGCTTATACAAGAATCACTTATACAAGAATCATTTATACAAGAATCGCTTATACAAGAATCACTTATACAAGAATCATTTATACAAGAATCATTTATTCAAGAATCACTTGTACAAGAATCATTTTTAAATAATCATTTATACAAGAATCATTTATACAATAATCATTTATACAAGAATCACTTATGCAAGAATCATTTATACAAGAATCATTTATACAAGAATAACTTATACAAGAATCACTGATACAATAATCATTTATACAAGAATCGCTTATACAGGAATCACTTATACAAGAATCATTTATACAAGAATCACTTATAAAAGAATCATTTATACAAGAATCATTTATACAAATATCACTTATACAAGAATCACTTATACAAGAATCATTTATACAAGAATCATTTATACAAGAATCATTTATACAAGAATCACTAATACAAGAATCATATATACAAGAATCATTTATACAAGAATCACTTATACAAGAATCACTTGTACAAGAATCATTTATACAAGAATCATTTATACAAGAATCACTTATACAAGAATCATTTATACAAGAATCATTTATACAAGAATCATTTATACAAGAATAACTTATACAAGAATAATTTATACAAGAATCAATAAAAGAATCATTTATACAAGAATCATTTTTACAATAATCATTTATACAAGAATCACTTATGCAAGAATCATTTATACAAGAATCATTTATACAAGAATCACTTATACAAGAATCATTTATACAAGAATAATTTATACAAGAATCGCTTATACAAGAGTCACTTATACAAGAATCACTTATACAATAATCATTTATACAAGAATCGATTATACAAGAATCATTTATACAAGAATCATTTATACAAGAATCATTTATACAAGAATCACTTATACAAGCATCACTTATACAAGAATCATTTATACAATAATCATTTATACAAGAATCATTTATACAAAAATCATTTATACATGAATCGCTTATACAAGAATCACTTATACAAGAATCACTTATACAAGAATCATTTATACAAGAATCATTTATACAAGAATCGCTTATACAAGAATCATTTATACAAGAATCGTTTATACAAGAATCATTTATACAAGAATCATTTATACTAGAATCATTTATAAAAGAATCACTTATACAAGAATCATTTATACAAGAATCATTTATACAAGAATCACTTATACAAAGAATCATTTATACAAGAATCATTTATACAAGAATCATTTATACAAGAATCATTTATACAAGAATCGCTTATACAAGAATCACTTATACAAGAATCATTTATACAAGAATCATTTATACAAGAATCACTTATACAAGAATCATTTATACAATAATCATTTATACAAGAATCACTTATACAAGAATCATTTATACAAGAATCATTTATGCAAGAATCATTTATACAAGAATCATTTATACAAGAATCTCTTATACAAAAATCATTTATAAAAGAATCATTTATGCAAGAATCATTTATACTAGAATCACTTATAAAATAATCATTTATACAAGAATCACTTATACAAAGAATCACTTATACAAGAATCGCTTATACAAGAATCACTTATACAAGAATCACTTATACAAGAATCGCTTATACAAGAATCACTTATACAAGAATCATTTATACAAGAATCGCTTATACAAGAATCACTTATACAAGAATCACTTATACAAGAATCATTTATACAAGATTCGATTATACAAGAACCACTTATACAAGAATCATTTATACAAGAATCATTTATACAAGAATCACTTACACAAGAATCACTTATACAAGAATCACTTATGCAAGAATCATTTATACAAGAATCACTTATACAAAGAATCACTTGTACAAGAATCGCTTATACAAGAATCACTTATACAAGAATCACTTATACAAGAATCGCTTATACAAGAATCACTTATACAAGAATCATTTATACAATAATCGCTTATACAAGAACCACTTATACAAGAATCACTTATACAAGAATCATTTATACAAGAATCACTTACATAAGAATGATTTATACAAGAATCATTTATACAAGAATCACTTACACAAGAATCACTAATGCAAAGAATCACTTATACAAGAATCATTTATACAAGAATCGTTTCTACAAGAATCATTTATACAAGGATCATTTATACAAGAATCATTTATAAAAGAATCACTTATACAAGAATCATTTATACAAGAATCATTTATACAAGAATCACTTATACAAGAATCATTTATACAATATTCATTGATACAAGAATCACTGATGCAAGAATCATTTATACAAGAATCATTTATACAAGAATCATTTATACAAGAATCACTTATACAAGAATCATTCATACAAGAATCAATAATACAAGAATCACTAATACAAAGAATCACTTATACAAGAATCATTTATACAAGAATCATTTATTCAAGAATCATTTATACAAGAATCATTTATACAAAGAATCATTTATACAAGAATCATTTATACATGAATCATTAATACAAGAATCATTTATACAAGAATCGCTTATACAAGAATCACTTATACAAGAATCATTTATACAAGAATCATTTATACAAGAATCACTTATACAAGAATAATTTATACAATAATCATTTATACAAGAATCACTTATACAAGAATCATTTATACAATAATCCTTTATGCAAGAATCATTTATACAAGAATCATTTATACAAGAATCTCTTATACAAAAATCATTTATACAAGAATCATTTATACAAGAATCACTTATACAAGAATCATTTTTCCAATAATCTTTTATACAAGAATCACTTATGCAAGCATCACTTATACAAGAATCATTTATACAATAATCATTTATACAAGAATCATTTATACAAAAATCATTTATACAAGAATCGCTTATACAAGAATCACTTATACAAGAATCACTTATACAAGAATCGCTTATACAAGAATCACTTATACAAGAATCATTTAGACAAGAATCGCTTATACAAGAATCACTTAAACAAGAATCACTTATACAAGAATCATTTATACAAGAATCATTTATACAAGAATCTCTTATACAAGAATCATTTATACATGAATCATTTATACAAGAATCATTTATATAAGAAACACTTATACAAGAATCATTTATACAAGAATCATTTATACAAGAATCACTTACACAAGAATCATTTATACAAGAATCATTTATACAAGAATCACTTATTTAAGAATCACTTATGCAAAGAATCACTTATACAAGAATCGTTTATACAAGAATCGTTTATACAAGAATCATTTATACAAGAATCATTTATACAAGAATCATTTATAAAAAAATCACGTATACAAGAATCATTTATACAAGAATCATTTATACAAGAATCACTTATACAAGAATCATTTATACAATAATCATTTATACAAGAATCACTGAAGCAAGAATCATTTATACAAGAATCATTTATACAAGAATCATTTATACAAGAATCACTTATACAAGAATCATTCATACAAGAATCAATTATAAAAGAATCACTTATACAAAGAATCACTTATACAAGAATCATTTATACAAGAATCATTTATACAAGAATCATTTATAAAAGAATCATTTATACAAGAATCACTTATACAAAGAATCATTTATACAAGAATCATTTATACAAGAATCATTCATACAAGAATCACTTATACAAAGAATCATTCATACAAGAATCATTTATACAAGAATCATTTATACAAGAATCATTTATACAAGAATCATTTATACAAGAATCGCTTATACAAGAATCACTTATACAAGAATCATTTATACAAGAATCATTTATACAAGAATCACTTATACAAGAATCATTTATACAAGAATCGCTTATACAATAATCACTTATACAACAATAATTTATACAAGAATCATTTATACAAGAATCATTTATACAAGAATCATTTATACAAGAATCATTTATACAAGAATCGCTTATACAAGAATCATTTATACAAGAATCGTTTATACAAGAATTATTTATACAAGAATCATTTATACTAGAATCATTTATAAAAGAATCACTTATACAAGAATCATTTATACAAGAATCATTTATACAAGAATCACTTATACAAAGAATCATTTATACAAGAATCATTTATACAAGAATCATTTATACAAGAATCATTTATACAAGAAACATTTATACAAGAATCGCTTATACAAGAATCACTTATACAAGAATCATTTATACAAGAATCATTTATACAAGAATCACTTATACAAGTATCATTTATACAATAATCATTTATACAAGAATCACTTATACAAGAATCATTTATACAAGAATCATTTATGCAAGAATCATTTATACAAGAATCATTTATACAAGAATCTCTTATACAAAAATCATTTATACAAGAATCATTTATGCAAGAATCATTTAGACAAGAATCACATATAAAATAATCATTTATACAAGAATCACTTATACAAAGAATCACATATACAAGAATCGCTTATACAAGAATCACTTATACAAGAATCACTTATACATGAATCGCTTATACAAGAATCACTTATACAAGAATCATTTATACAAGAATCGCATATACAAGAATCACTTATACAAGAATCACTTATACAAGAATCATTTATACAAGATTCGATTATACAAGAATCACTTATACAAGAATCATTTATACAAGAATCATTTATACAAGAATCACTTACACAAGAATCACTTATACAAGAATCACTTATGCAAGAATCATTTATACAAGAATCACTTATACAAAGAATCACTTGTACAAGAATCGCTTATACAAGAATCACTTATACAAGAATCACTTATACAAGAATCGCTTATACAAGAATCACTTATACAAGAATCATTTATACAAGAATCGCTTATACAAGAACCACTTATACAAGAATCACTTATACAAGAATCATTTATACAAGAATCACTTAAACAAGAATCATTTATACAAGAATCATTTATACAAGAATCACTTACACAAGAATCACTTATGCAAAGAATCACTTATACAATAATCATTTATACAAGAATCGATTCTACAAGAATCATTTATACAAGGATCATTTATACAAGAATCATTTATAAAAGAATCACTTATACAAGAATCATTTATACAAGAATCATTTATACAAGAATCACTTATACAAGAGTCATTTATACAATATTCATTTATACAAGAATCACTGATGCAAGAATCATTTATACAAGAATCATTTATACAAGAATCATTTATACAAGAATCACTTATACAAGAATCATTCATACAAGAATCAATAATACAAGAATCACTAATACAAAGAATCACTTATACAAGAATCATTTATACAAGAATCATTTATTCAAGAATCATTTATACAAGAATCATTTATACAAAGAATCATTTATACAAGAATCATTTATACATGAATCATTTATACAAGAATCATTTATACAAGAATCGCTTATACAAGAATCACTTATACAAGAATCATTTATACAAGAATCATTTATACAAGAATCACTTATACAAGAATAATTTATACAATAATCATTTATACAAGAATCACTTATACAAGAATCATTTATACAATAATCCTTTATGCAAGAATCATTTATTCAAGAATCATTTATACAAGAATCTCTTATACAAAAATCATTTATACAAGAATCATTTATACAAGAATCACTTATACAAGAATCATTTTTCCAATAATCTTTTAAACAAGAATCACTTATGCAAGAATCATTTATACTAGAATCATTTATACAAGAATCACTTATACAAGAATCATTTATACAAGAATAATTTATACAAGAATCGCTTATACAAGAGTCACTTATACAAGAATCACTTATACAATAATCATTTATACAAGAATCGCTTATACAAGAATCACTTATACAAGAATCGCTTATACAAGAATCATTTATACAATAATCATTTATGCAAGAATCACTTATGCAAGAATCATTTATACAAGAATCATTTATACAAGAATCGTTTATACAAGAATCACTTATACAAGAATCTCTTATACAAGAATCATTTATACAATAATCATTTATACAAGAATCATTTATACAAAAATCATTTATACAAGAATCGCTTATACAAGAATCACTTATACAAGAATCGCTTACACAAGAATCGCTTATACAAGAATCACTTATACAAGAATCATTTATACAAGAATCGTTTATACAAGAATCACTTATACAAGAATCACTTATACAAGAATCATTTATACAAGAATCATTTATACAAGAATCATTTATACAAGAATCACTTACACAAGAATCATTTATACAAGAATCATTTATACAAGAATCACTTATACAAGAATCACTTATGCAAAGAATCACTTATAAAAGAATCGTTTATACAAGAATCGTTTATACAAGAATCATTTATACAAGAATCATTTATACAAGAATCATTTATAAAAGAATCACTTATACAAGAATCATTTATACAAGAATCATTTATACAAGAATCACTTATACAAGAATCATTTATACAATAATCATTTATACAAGAATCACTGAAGCAAGAATCATTTATACAAGAATCATTTATACAAGAATCATTTATACAAAGAATCACTTATAGAAGAATCATTTATACAAGAATCATTTATACAAGAATCAGTTATACAAGAATCATTTATACAAGAATCACTTATACAAAGAATCATTTATACAAGAATCATTTATACAAGAATCATTTATACAATAATCATTTATACAAGAATCATTTATACAAGAATCGCTTATACAAGAATCATTTATACAAGAATCATTTATACAAGAATCCTTTATACAAGAATCACTTATACAAGAATCATTTATACAAGAATCATTTATACAAGAATCACTTATCCAAGAATCATTTATACAAGAATCATTTATGCAAGAATCATTTATACAAGAATCATTTATACAAGAATCTCTTATACAAAAATCATTTATACAAGAATCATTTATGCAAGAATCATTTATACAAGAATCACTTATAAAATAATCATTTATACAATAATCACTTATACAAAGAATCACTTATACAAGAATCGCTTATACAAGAATCACTTATACAAGAATCACTTATACAAGAATATCTTATACAAGAATCACTTATACAAGAATCATTTATACAAGAATCGCTTATACAAGAATCACTTATACAAGAATCACTTATACAAGAATCATTTATACAAGATTCGATTATACAAGAATCACTTATACAAGAATCATTTATACAATAATCATTTATACAAGAATCGCTTATACAAGAATCACTTACACAAAGAATCACTTTTACAAGAATCATTTATACAAGAATCATTTATACAAGAATCACTTATACAAGAATCATTTATACAAGAATCACTTATACAAAGAATCATTTATACAAGAATCATTTATACAAGAATCTCTTATACAAGAATCGCTTATACAAGAATCATTTATACAATAATCATTTATGCAAGAATTATTTATACAAGAATCATTTATACAAGAATCGCTTACTCAAGAATCACTTATACAAGAATCACTTATACAAGAATCGCTTATACAAGAATCACTTATACAAGAATCATTTATACAACAATCATTTATGCAAGAATCATTTATACAAGAATCACTTATAAAATAATCATTTATACAAGAATCACTTATACAAAGAATCACTTATACAAGAATCGCTTATACAAGAATCACTTATACAAGAATCATTTATACAAGAATCGCTTATACAAGAATCGCTTATACAAGAATCACTTATACAAGAATCATTTATACAAGAATCGCTTATACAAGAATCACTTATAAAATAGTCATTTATACAAGAATCACTTATACAAAGAATCACTTATACAAGAATCGCTTATACAAGAATCACTTATACTAGAATCACTTATACAAGAATCGCTTATACAAGAATCACTTATACAAGAATCATTTATACAAGAATCGCTTATACAAGAATCACTTATACAAGAATCATTTATACAAGAATCGCTTATACAAGAATCGCTTATACAAGAATCACTTATACAGGAATCATCTATACAATAATCATTTATACAAGAATCATTTATACAATGATCATTTATACAAGAATCACTTATGCAAGAATCATTTATACAAGAATCATTTATACAAGTATCACTTATACAAGAATCACTTATACAATAATCATTTATACAAGAATCATTTATACAAGAATCTCTTGTACAAGAATCGCTTATACAAGAATCATTTATACAATAATCATTTATGCAAGAATTATTTATACAAGAATCATTTATACAAGAATCGCTTATTCAAGAATCACTTATACAAGAATCACTTATACAAGAATCGCTTATACAAGAATCACTTATACAAGAATCATTTATACAAGAATCGCTTATACAAGAATCACTTATACAAGAATCATTTATACAAGAATCATTTATTCAAGAATCACTTATACAAGAATCATTTTTACAATAATCATTTATACAAGAATCATTTATACAATAATCATTTATACAAGAATCACTTATGCAAGAATCATTTATACAAGAATCATTTATACAAGAATAACTTATACAAGAATCACTTATACAATAATCATTTATACAAGAATCGCTTATACAGGAATCACTTATACAAGAATCATTTATACAAGAATCACTTATAAAAGAATCATTTATACAAGAATCATTTATACAAATATCACTTATACAAGAATCACTTATACAAGAATCATTTATACAAGAATCATTTATACAAGAATCATTTATACAAGAATCACTAATACAAGAATCATATATACAAGAATCATTTATACAAGAATCACTTATACAAGAATCACTTGTACTAGAATCATTTATACAAGAATCATTTATACAAGAATCACTTATACAAGAATCATTTATACAAGAATTATTTATACAAGAATCATTTATACAAGAATAACTTATACAAGAATAATTTATACAAGAATCAATAAAAGAATCATTTATACAAGAATCATTTTTACAATAATCATTTATACAAGAATCACTTATGCAAGAATCATTTATACAAGAATCATTTATACAAGAATCACTTATACAAGAATCATTTATACAAGAATAATTTATACAAGAATCGCTTATACAAGAGTCACTTATACAAGAATCACTTATACAATAATCATTTATACAAAAATCGATTATACAAGAATCATTTATACAAGAATCATTTATACAAGAATCATTTATACAAGAATCACTTATACAAGCATCACTTATACAAGAATCATTTATACAATAATCATTTATACAAGAATCATTTATACAAAAATCATTTATACATGAATCGCTTATACAAGAATCACTTATACAAGAATCACTTATACAAGAATCGCTTATACAAGAATCACTTATACAAGAATCATTTATACAAGAATCGCTTATACAAGAATCACTTAAACAAGAATCACTTATACAAGAATCATTTATACAAGAATCATTTATACAAGAATATCTTATACAAGAATCATTTATACATGAATCATTTATACAAGAATCATTTATATAAGAAACACTTATGCAAGAATCATTTATACAAGAATCATTTATGCAAGAATCACTTACACAAGAATCATTTATACAAGAATCATTTATACAAGAATCACTTATACAAGAATCACTTATGCAAAGAATCACTTATACAAGAATCGTTTATACAAGAATCGTTTATACAAGAATCATTTATACAAGAATCATTTATACAAGAATCATTTATAAAAGAATCACGTATACAAGAATCATTTATACAAGAATCATTTATACAAGAATCACTTATACAAGAATCATTTATACAATAATCATTTATACAAGAATCACTGAAGCAAGAATCATTTATACAAGAATCATTTATACAAGAATCATTTATACAAGAATCACTTATACAAGAATCATTCATACAAGAATCAATTATAAAAGAATCACTTATACAAAGAATCAGTTATACAAGAATCATTTATACAAGAATCATTTATACAAGAATCATTTATAAAAGAATCATTTATACAAGAATCACTTATACAAAGAATCATTTATACAAGAATCATTTATACAAGAATCATTCATACAAGAATCACTTATACAAAGAATCATTGATACAAGAATCATTTATACAAGAATCACTTATACAAAGAATCATTTATACAAGAATCATTTATACAAGAATCATTTATACAAGAATCATTTATACAAGAATAGCTTATACAAGAATCACTTATACAAGAATCATTTATACAAGAATCATTTATACAAGAATCACTTATACAAGAATCATTTATACAATAATCATTTATACAAGAATCACTTATACAAGAATCATTTATACAAGAATCATTTATGCAAGAATCATTTATACAAGAATCATTTATACAAGAATCTCTTATACAAAAATCATTTATACAAAAATCATTTATGCAAGAATCATTTATACAAGAATCACTTATAAAATAATCATTTATACAAGAATCACTTATACAAAGAATCACTTATACAAGAATCGCTTATACAAGAATCACTTATACAAGAATCACTTATACAAGAATCGCTTATACAAGAATCACTTATACAAGAATCATTTATACAAGAATCGCTTATACAAGAATCACTTATACAAGAATCATTTATACAAGAATCACTTACACAAGAATCACTTATACAAGAATCACTTATGCAAGAATCATTTATACAAGAATCACTTATACAAAGAATCACTTGTACAAGAATCGCTTATACAAGAATCACTTATACAAGAATCATTTATACAAGAATCGCTTATACAAGAACCACTTATACAAGAATCACTTATACAAGAATCATTTATACAAGAATCACTTAAACAAGAATCATTTATACAAGAATAACTTATACAAGAATCACTGATACAATAATCATTTATACAAGAATCGCTTATACAGGAATCACTTATACAAGAATCATTTATACAAGAATCACTTATAAAAGAATCATTTATACAAGAATCATTTATACAAATATCACTTATACAAGAATCACTTATACAAGAATCATTTATACAAGAATCATTTATACAAGAATCATTTATACAAGAATCACTAATACAAGAATCATATATACAAGAATCATTTATACAAGAATCACTTATACAAGAATCACTTGTACAAGAATCATTTATACAAGAATCATTTATACAAGAATCACTTATACAAGAATCATTTATACAAGAATCATTTATACAAGAATCATTTATACAAGAATAACTTATACAAGAATAATTTATACAAGAATCAATAAAAGAATCATTTATACAAGAATCATTTTTACAATAATCATTTATACAAGAATCACTTATGCAAGAATCATTTATACAAGAATCATTTATACAAGAATCACTTATACAAGAATCATTTATACAAGAATAATTTATACAAGAATCGCTTATACAAGAGTCACTTATACAAGAATCACTTATACAATAATCATTTATACAAGAATCGATTATACAAGAATCATTTATACAAGAATCATTTATACAAGAATCATTTATACAAGAATCACTTATACAAGCATCACTTATACAAGAATCATTTATACAATAATCATTTATACAAGAATCATTTATACAAAAATCATTTATACATGAATCGATTATACAAGAATCACTTATACAAGAATCACTTATACAAGAATCGCTTATACAAGAATCACTTATACAAGAATCATTTATACAAGAATCGCTTATACAAGAATCACTTAAACAAGAATCACTTATACAAGAATCATTTATACAAAAATCATTTATACAAGAATCTCTTATACAAGAATCATTTATACATGAATCATTTATACAAGAATCATTTATATAAGAAACACTTATACAAGAATCATTTATACAAGAATCATTTATGCAAGAATCACTTACACAAGAATCATTTATACAAGAATCATTTATACAAGAATCACTTATACAAGAATCACTTATGCAAAGAATCACTTATACAAGAATCGTTTATACAAGAATCGTTTATACAAGAATCATTTATACAAGAATCATTTATACAAGAATCATTTATAAAAGAATCACGTATACAAGAATCATTTATACAAGAATCATTTATACAAGAATCACTTATACAAGAATCATTTATACAATAATCATTTATACAAGAATCACTGAAGCAAGAATCATTTATACAAGAATCATTTATACAAGAATCATTTATACAAGAATCACTTATACAAGAATCATTCATACAAGAATCAATTATAAAAGAATCACTTATACAAAGAATCACTTATACAAGAATCATTTATACAAGAATCATTTATACAAAAATCATTTATAAAAGAATCATTTATACAAGAATCACTTATACAAAGAATCATTTATACAAGAATCATTTATACAAGAATCATTCATACAAGAATCACTTATACAAAGAATCATTGAAACAAGAATCATTTATACAAGAATCATTTATACAAGAATCATTTATACAAGAATCATTTATACAAGAATCGCTTATACAAGAATCATTTATACAAGAATCATTTATACAAGAATGATTTATACAAGAATCACTTATACAAGAATCATTTATACAAGAATCGCTTATACAATAATCACTTATACAAGAATCATTTATACAAGAATCATTTATACAAGAATCATTTATACAAGAATCATTTATACAAGAATCATTTATACAAGAATCGCTTATACAAGAATCATTTATACAAGAATCGTTTATACAAGAATCATTTATACAAGAATCATTTATACTAGAATCATTTATAAAAGAATCACTTATACAAGAATCATTTATACAAGAATCATTTATACAAGAATCACTTATACAAAGAATCATTTATACAAGAATCATTTATACAAGAATCATTTATACAAGAATCATTTATACAAGAATCGCTAATACAAGAATCACTTATACAAGAATCATTTATACAAGAATCATTTATACAAGAATCACTTATACAAGAATCATTTATACAATAATCATTTATACAAGAATCACTTATACAAGAATCATTTATACAAGAATCATTTATGCAAGAATCATTTATACAAGAATCATTTATACAAGAATCTCTTATACAAAAATCATTTATAAAAGAATCATTTATGCAAGAATCATTTATACTAGAATCACTTATAAAATAATCATTTATACAAGAATCACTTATACAAAGAATCACTTATACAAGAATCGCTTATACAAGAATCACTTATACAAGAATCACTTATACAAGAATCGCTTATACAAGAATCACTTATACAAGAATCATTTATACAAGAATCGCTTATACAAGAATCACTTATACAAGAATCACTTATACAAGAATCATTTATACAAGATTCGATTATACAAGAACCACTTATACAAGAATCATTTATACAAGAATCATTTATACAAGAATCACTTACACAAGAATCACTTATACAAGAATCACTTATGCAAGAATCATTTATACAAGAATCACTTATACAAAGAATCACTTGTACAAGAATCGCTTATACAAGAATCACTTATACAAGAATCACTTATACAAGAATCGCTTATACAAGAATCACTTATACAAGAATCATTTATACAATAATCGCTTATACAAGAACCACTTATACAAGAATCACTTATACAAGAATCATTTATACAAGAATCACTTACATAAGAATGATTTATACAAGAATCATTTATACAAGAATCACTTACACAAGAATCACTAATGCAAAGAATCACTTATACAAGAATCATTTATACAAGAATCGTTTCTACAAGAATCATTTATACAAGGATCATTTATACAAGAATCATTTATAAAAGAATCACTTATACAAGAATCATTTATACAAGAATCATTTATACAAGAATCACTTATACAAGAATCATTTATACAATATTCATTGATACAAGAATCACTGATGCAAGAATCATTTATACAAGAATCATTTATACAAGAATCATTTATACAAGAATCACTTATACAAGAATCATTCATACAAGAATCAATAATACAAGAATCACTAATACAAAGAATCACTTATACAAGAATCATTTATACAAGAATCATTTATTCAAGAATCATTTATACAAGAATCATTTATACAAAGAATCATTTATACAAGAATCATTTATACATGAATCATTTATACAAGAATCATTTATACAAGAATCGCTTATACAAGAATCACTTATACAAGAATCATTTATACAAGAATCATTTATACAAGAATCACTTATACAAGAATAATTTATACAATAATCATTTATACAAGAATCACTTATACAAGAATCATTTATACAATAATCCTTTATGCAAGAATCATTTATACAAGAATCATTTATACAAGAATCTCTTATACAAAAATCATTTATACAAGAATCATTTATACAAGAATCACTTATACAAGAATCATTTTTCCAATAATCTTTTATACAAGAATCACTTATGCAAGCATCATTTATACAAGAATCATTTATACAATAATCATTTATACAAGAATCATTTATACAAAAATCATTTATACAAGAATCGCTTATACAAGAATCACTTATACAAGAATCACTTATACAAGAATCGCTTATACAAGAATCACTTATACAAGAATCATTTAGACAAGAATCGCTTATACAAGAATCACTTAAACAAGAATCACTTATACAAGAATCATTTATACAAGAATCATTTATACAAGAATCTCTTATACAAGAATCATTTATACATGAATCATTTATACAAGAATCATTTATATAAGAAACACTTATACAAGAATCATTTATACAAGAATCATTTATACAAGAATCACTTACACAAGAATCATTTATACAAGAATCATTTATACAAGAATCACTTATTTAAGAATCACTTATGCAAAGAATCACTTATACAAGAATCGTTTATACAAGAATCGTTTATACAAGAATCATTTATACAAGAATCATTTATACAAGAATCATTTATAAAAGAATCACGTATACAAGAATCATTTATACAAGAATCATTTATACAAGAATCACTTATACAAGAATCATTTATACAATAATCATTTATACAAGAATCACTGAAGCAAGAATCATTTATACAAGAATCATTTATACAAGAATCATTTATACAAGAATCACTTATACAAGAATCATTCATACAAGAATCAATTATAAAAGAATCACTTATACAAAGAATCACTTATACAAGAATCATTTATACAAGAATCATTTATACAAGAATCATTTATAAAATAATCATTTATACAAGAATCACTTATACAAAGAATCATTTATACAAGAATCATTTATACAAGAATCATTCATACAAGAATCACTTATACAAAGAATCATTCATACAAGAATCATTTATACAAGAATCATTTATACAAGAATCATTTATACAAGAATCATTTATACAAGAATCGCTTATACAAGAATCACTTATACAAGAATCATTTATACAAGAATCATTTATACAAGAATCACTTATACAAGAATCATTTATACAAGAATCGCTTATACAATAATCACTTATACAACAATAATTTATACAAGAATCATTTATACAAGAATCATTTATACAAGAATCATTTATACAAGAATCATTTATACAAGAATCGCTTATACAAGAATCATTTATACAAGAATCGTTTATACAAGAATTATTTATACAAGAATCATTTATACTAGAATCATTTATAAAAGAATCACTTATACAAGAATCATTTATACAAGAATCATTTATACAAGAATCACTTATACAAAGAATCATTTATACAAGAATCATTTATACAAGAATCATTTATACAAGAATCATTTATACAAGAAACATTTATACAAGAATCGCTTATACAAGAATCACTTATACAAGAATCATTTATACAAGAATCATTTATACAAGAATCACTTATACAAGTATCATTTATACAATAATCATTTATACAAGAATCACTTATACAAGAATCATTTATACAAGAATCATTTATGCAAGAATCATTTATACAAGAATCATTTATACAAGAATCTCTTATACAAAAATCATTTATACAAGAATCATTTATGCAAGAATCATTTAGACAAGAATCACATATAAAATAATCATTTATACAAGAATCACTTATACAAAGAATCACATATACAAGAATCGCTTATACAAGAATCACTTATACAAGAATCACTTATACATGAATCGCTTATACAAGAATCACTTATACAATAATCATTTATACAAGAATCACTTATACAAGAATCATTTATACAAGAATCATTTATACAAGAATCATTTATACAAGAATCATTTATACAAGAATCTCTTATACAAAAATCATTTATACAACAATCACTTATGCAAGAATCATTTATACAAGAATCACTTATAAAATAATCATTTATAGAAGAATCACTTATACAAAGAATCACTTATACAAGAATCGCTAATACAAGAATCACTTATACAAGAATCATTTATACAAGAATCGCTTATACAAGAATCGCTTATACAAGAATCGCTTATACAAGAATCACTTATACAAGAATCATTTATACAAGAATCGCTTATACAAGAATCACTTATAAAATAATCATTTATACAAGAATCACTTATACAAAGAATCACTTATACAAGAATCGCTTATACAAGAATCACTTATACAAGAATCACTTATACAAGAATCGCTTATACAAGAATCACTTATACAAGAATCATTTATACAAGAATCGCTTATACAAGAATCACTTATACAAGAATCATTTATACAAGAATCGCTTATACAAGAATCGCTTATACAAGAATCACTTATACAAGAATCATTTATACAATAATCATTTATACAAGAATCATTTATACAATAATCATTTATACAAGAATCACTTATGCAAGAATCATTTATACAAGAATCATTTATACAAGAATCACTTATACAAGAATCACTTATACAATAATCATTTATACAAGAATCATTTATACAAGAATCTCTTATACAAGAATCGCTTATACAAGAATCATTTATACAATAATCATTTATGCAAGAATTATTTATACAAGAATCATTTATACAAGAATCGCTTATTCAAGAATCACTTATACAAGAATCACTTATACAAGAATCGCTTATACAAGAATCACTTATACAAGAATCATTTATACAAGAATCGCTTATACAAGAATCACTTATACAAGAATCACTTATACAAGAATCATTTATACAAGATTCGATTATACAAGAATCACTTATACAAGAATCATTTATACAAGAATCGCTTATACAAGAATCACTTATACAAGAATCATTTATACAAGAATCATTTATACAAGAATCGCTTATACAAGAATCACTTATACCAGAATCATTTATACAAGAATCACTTATACAAGAATCACTTATACAAGAATCATTTATACAAGAATCACTTATACAAGAATCGCTTATGCAATAATCACTTATGCAAGAATCACTTATACAATAATCACTTATACAAGAATCACTTATGCAAGAATCATTTATACAAAGAATCATTTATACAAGAATCACTTATACAAGAATCACTTATACAAGAATCATTTATACAAAGAATCATTTATACAAAACTCAACTATACAAGTATCACTTATACAAGAATCATTTATACAAGAACCACTTATACAAGAATCACTTATACAAAGAATCATTTATACAGGAATCATTTATACAAGAATCAACTATACAAGAATCACTTATGCAAGAATCATTTATACAAGAATCACTTATATAAGAATCACTTATATAAGAATCACTTATACAAGAATCATTTATACAAAAATCACTTATACAAGATGATGGTATACTCGGTGTTGTATAGACCCATACAATTTTTTACAAACTATTGTATATATTTAGAATACACGTCGCCGGTCCATGGTATGTAAAAGAACTTTGTCCATATGATTTCATTTTTATAGTGGGAACAATGAGTATACGATTGTCAGAATTGGAGCGTAAGTATCTTGTGGGTGTATACACATTGGTGAGGCTGGATAGGAATGTTGGACTAGAGTCTGTCATTGAAACATAACACAGAGAACAAATTTGTGTTTGATTCTGTATCGAATGGATACCCAGTGTAGGGTACAGCAGTGGCGAGATGTGACCTGGTCGAGGTACTCTAAAAATGATCCTTGCAGCTGTGTTTTGAACTTTTTGAAGTTTCTGGTGTAGATATTGTGACGAACCAGACAGAATTGAATTACAATACCCCAGTCTTGAAAGTACTAATGAAGACACGAATGTTTTAGTGGCATCAACTGAAAGATATTTGCGAATGGAACTGATGCGTCTCAGTTCAAGATATGAAAGCCTGGCATATGTTCATGATATGTTTGTGCAATGCGAGAGTACTGTCTAGAGTAACACCTAGGTTTCGTACTGACTGTGTGAATTTAATGCTGGTGTTGCTGCTATTTATTGTCTGAGGTAAAGTATGTGAATGAGAAAGTCTTTATATTGTAATCAGAATAGCCTCAGTTTTATCATCATTTATCTGCAGCTTGTTACGTGTCATCCATGATTTCACATCATAAGCAGTTATAGGGGATACTATAGGGACAATGGGAAATCCAGTCAAAAACAGCTTGGGACAATATGGGGACAAGATATATAGGGACAATGGGAAATCCAGTCAAAAACAGCTTGGGACACTATGGGCACAAAACATCTTGGGACTGTATAGGGACAAGGGAAATTGAACATGGTGGGACTGTATAGGGACAAGGGAAATTGAACATGGTGGGACTGTATAGGGACAAGGGATTATTTAACATGGAAAATATGATTTGTATTTGTATAGGGGACTGTCTAGTGACAAGGGGAAAATGGAGGCAAAGAAAGCTAATATCTTTTCGAGACCTATGAGTGGCCCTGAAAAGGGCCGTTATGTGTAATGTTAACAGTATTTTATTAACATAGAGGACATCTCACAGATCTTCTTTTCTTCCTTAAACTTCTCCTCACCTCTGGACCGTATAGTAAGACTAACTTCAAACAGCCTTGCCTCTCTACATAGATCCTTCTTTTCCAAAGGGTTGTATCCGTCATTCGGATAATTGTCCATGATGATCTAAAATACATGGGTATGTCAGTCCGAAACAGCATGGTAGAAACAAGGGTAGAGGATTCTACGTTAGTCCACATCTTGTGATGAGAAACAGGTGAAGCGAATGCTGTGTACTACGGTTATTTATAGGGGAAGAGCGGATCGAAACGGATTGAGTGTATTCACCAATCCAAACGTGCGTTAGAAAAGTCAGTCACAGTCATCCAATCGGAAGAGAGCAGTCTGTGACGTCACCTTATCGATATTTGTGTTCAGTCAATCGATGCGACAGAGTTGTTCAATGATGTCGGACACTAAGAAGACGATGAATTGGGGTGAGCCAGGAGTAGAGACAGCAAGTAATGGGTCAGCAGTGACTACTAAAGTCATGACAAATCTACATCCAGAAGAAGTTTATTTTAACTGGGATATTGTGGACTTTTTAACATCACAAGAATTTATTCCGGAACCTTCGTTACCTTCTGCATCTTCTTATGTACACGTCGATGATTTTAAGTAAAGACAAAAGGAAGAATTGGATCAATTTTTACAACAACAGAAAGTAGAAGAACAAGCTTTTCTTATGCAACAGCAGGAAGAAGAAGCAAGAAGGAAACACCAGGAAGAAACAGTAGCAGCAACCGAGAAGAAAGAAGACCAAGGACAGAAAGAAAATAGTGAAAATCAAAACGGTCACGACGGTACTTTTAAATATTTTAGCAGAGTTAAGGAGTCTGAAACAAATGTATCAGACTTCTTTATCACGACCGAAGAGAAAAAGACCTTCTCGAACTAAACAGCCCAATCTCTCTGTGACTACGTCTGCAATACCACCGTTAGTGATTTCTACCAAATCATTGACAGAAACCACCAGTCCCAAAGTAGGCCTTGACCGTGGCAAAGGCTTAAGACAGCTCAAGAAGGTTACGTCCCGTTTCTGAATTTGTTTTGTTTTAAACACACAAAACACCAACGGTCCTTTTCAGGGCCACTCCAATTATTTCGAAAAGAAATACCATTTCAATTGCCTAATCAATGAAAACTCAAAAGTCCTTTTTTATTTTTTTTAAACCTATGATGAACGTTTGAGTGAATGAATATGTGAGTGTAGGTTCTTATTCTATAAAATCAAAACCAAGAGACACTTACGTTTTTTTCTCTCTGGTGTATTCTGGTACAAACGTTACAATTCAATATCACAACATAACATAACACAATACCACTTTAAAAAGTTCTTAGGTTTCTTCTTTTTCACTCTTTCTGTTTTTTTATTTTCTTTACTGTCACAGGTTTTTCTTTTTCTTCTTCCTCTTCACTTTCGTTTCGTCTTCTTTTCTTCACTTTGTGAATGTGTCGGGGTTCTTCCTTGGGGGAGGGTACCTCTTCCTCCTCCTCCTCCTCCTGTTCAGAATTCCTCTCCCCCTCCTCCTCCTGATCCTGTTTTTTCTTAGGGCAGTTTGGAGACCAATGTCCTTTCTCTTTACAATAATAACAGGTATCTTGACTTTTGTCTCTTTTGGTATCTTTTTTGTTTTTGTCACGATCTAGACATTCTGTAGCCCAATGTTCTTTCTTCTTACAGATATAGCAAGTATCTTGACTTTTATCTCGAAAGGAGGGAGAAGAGTCCGTAGGCTTGTCTGAAGAAACCTTTCGTATGACCCCACGTAAAGCTCTGATGAGAAGTTCCACTTGTGTAGGTTCTTCCATCGTTCTGGTCAATAAGAGAGTGAAATGAATACTGAAAGGTTAGACACTAACTTTTTTATATGCACGGATCGGACATGAATATATAGGGGTTATGGTCTTTAAAACGTGGTCATTTGACTTTTTGCAGACAAGATGAAAAGACCGCATCATGTTGTGGAGAAAGGAGAAAACAGTAAGAGACAGAAACGTAATGTATCACCTAGCACAGTAGCTCAAGTCTTGGCTCAAATTCATGCCAGTGATTTTGAAGATGACATGAATGAGCCCGAATCCACACCTAAGCAATCAACATCCAAGCAAAGTGCACCACCCTTAGTAAACCCTGAAAATTACTATCACATTCGAGAGACGGAAAAGAATTCCTCTCGAAAATTTAAAACAACGGCTTACACGTATGCCGTAAAGTTTAAAGATTTCAAGTCCATTGTACCTTTGGAGAATACAGAAGGGTTCATTACCGAGATGTGGGATTCTGTATTAACTGCACTGAAACAGCAATGTCAAGCCAAAGAAGACGATCGCTTGAGACTTTCTATTAATCACGATAATTTGAAGTCTCCCGTTTGGATCGAGTTTACTAACCTATCACAATTAACACCTACCAAAGTCATCGACAAAATTCAACATGTGCAACAATCCAACAACAAGTTTCACATCACCGACGGAAAAGCCACACTGTTCATGACCCACGTGTCTCTTCCCAGGGGACAGGACGCAAAAAAGTGTTATTGGTGGACAGTCTTCGCAACATGAAGCGAAGCCTCGTCCGAATTAACAATTCTCAAGACCAGATGTCTTTAGCTCGTGCCATCGTCGTGGGACGAATGTATGCCAACACGAACGAGACGATAGAATGGAAAAGATCCTGGACAACTATTCGAAAATTGGGTCGAGCCAAACAAAGAAGTGAAGCAGAACTCCTGTTACAGCAAACAGGGATATCCAAAGACGCCCCTTGCGGTATTCCAGAAATGCAAAAATTGCAAGACGTCTTGGCTCCACGTTACACTTTGAAAGTACACCCTAAAGAAGTGCGTGGTCCTCTTTTGTTTCGAGGCCACGATTTCAAAGACGGAAAATACATTCACGTCTATCATCACTATGGTCATTTTGATACCATTACCAGTCTCACTGGATTTCTGGGATACGGTTACTACTGTGAAAAATGTGACTATGGTTATAATAATCGAGAACAACACAAACATTGTGGATCAAAATGTGAGGGATGTTTGTCCTCTCAACCTTGTCTGGACAAAGGACAAGTACTAGTGCATTGCCCTGTTTGTCAGCGCACTTTTGTCAGTCTTACCTGTTACCAACAACATTTGAAGATGCCAGGTTCACAGCTGAAAAGTACTTGTCAGCTTTTGAGATTGTCCATTACTTGTGGACAAGGCATATGTACCAATAGTGTTAAGTTACACGTTTGTCGAGGGAACAAACGATGTCACATTTGTCACCAAATCGTGGATTTGGAGCACGAATGCTTCATTCAAAAATATCAACCCCGACCAGAAGATACCCAGAAGAAAGGGAATTTTATTTATCTTTTATGATTTCGAATGCATGCAAGAAACTGGTATTCACATTCCTAATTTCTGCGTGGCTCACCGTGCGTGCGAGAAGTGTATATGTGAAGTGTCGTTTAGTAGGGGTGGGGTTCTTCCTATAGACTTTAAAGAATTATGAGGAAGTTCCCCTGGTCCGCATTCAGAATGTTTACTTCTGGACAATATATTATATATGGCTACGAACCCCCAGTCAGCAATGCCGACAGTTAAATTAAAAGAAATACAAAGATGAAATTTAAACAACAATTTAATAAATGAAAATTTTAAAGATATTAAGCAATCAATGTCACTCTTGACCCAATGATCCCTAGATCATCATTTGATTTCAGTGTGAGGAATATTTTCCCTTCTTGAGTGTTACTCATCTAAATAAGTATCCTTTCGTCTTTCTCTCCTTCCGATTCCTCTACTTCCGTTTCCTCTTCTATCTCTACTTCCGTTTCCTCTTCTATCTCTACTTCCGTTTCCTCTTCTACGGTATCTCTTGAGGTCACCCGAAATTCACTCGGTATCTCTCAAATTCACTCGGAATTCTTTCCACGTCATCCGAAATTTCTCAACGTCACTCGAAATTTCCCCGGAATTCTCTTCAACGTCACCCGAAAGCTTCCTGTTGAAAGGTATAATGCATTAGCATATGGTGATGAATATTACCTCACACTAAGTCACTGAATTGAACCATCAGTTTAAGGCGGGACATTTTTGGTCACGCATGCGCACACATCGAAATCCCATACACTTCCGCCGCTTACAAAATGGCGCCACAACACAATCTCACAAAGAATTCTAACATCTACATAATGAGCCCTATCAGTATATACATACAAATATTTCAAATATCAGTGTATTATAATATTACTACTATTAGTAATATGACTATCTATTTATATATATGTCCTACACAAGCGTACCGAATCCACAATATTCACATTCAAATTGCAATAACGGAAATCCGTTAACTCAAAGGCAAAATATATCATTACGTAAACAAAGTACTAGTCTACCATAATATACCTACACAAAGAATTATAATATTAATTCTTATAGCGGCTAGCAAACAATACAATTCTTCACGAATACAAATCGTCCTTTCAAACGTAATAATGCACGAAATAATATGCACACATATTACTAACAAAAGAGCAACATTTTACCTCACAAAATAAGGGGTAATATAATATCATGAAGAAGATGCAACGAATTTACATCATAATCAATTGCAAGCAAAGGTACTAACGAACATAACGAAAGATGCAAAATATTAATATCATAATTAACTATTCATACTACAATACAAGTAAAATGAATATACATACGAGAATCCTTCCATTCCGCAGACGTGTCAAGCAGAAATCAAACAAAAATCACACTGACCTTTGAAGCTATCTTAAGATTTAAGCTATCTTAAGATTTCCTTGATTTCCAAAATCTGAGTTTGCCACCAATTTTCGTCTGGCCGTACGGAGTTCTATCGCTTCTCAATTCTTATTGGAGCGAACTGACTAATTCCTACTAAACATTGGGTTTTATCTAAAACTTTTCGAATAAAGTCCCACCCACATCGCATTTCGATTGGAGGGCGATCGACTCTTGTCAGTCGTTCGACTGTCAATCATCCGAATGTCTGTCTGTGTGCCTATCAAGTGTTACAGTCTTCTTATTTAGCGCTGTCCTGTCCTTTGATGTGGTTACGTCACCCGTCCGCGATGGACACCGTCTCATCTCCCCTCGAGAGCTAACAAAGACCATCTTACGTAAGGGGATTAGCTAACTTTTAGAACAATTGGAAACATCACAGCTGGGTCAGGCAGACCTACAATTTATACATGTACAAGGCCAGTCAGAATCACAAGTTATAATAACTTATACCTACATACAAGAGGTTGGGGTAAAATCGTCACAGTATACAAGAACCTATCTTTAGTCATTGCCCTCACTGCAGCAAGATTCCTGGAGGACGTGAAAAAATCTTTCGAGGGCTAAACACGCTAGCTGATTTTGCCCAATGGATCCTAAACCCCATTGACGAAACGTGTAGTCCAGAAGACATCGAACGTTACGGCGATTGTCATTGCCATGCCACAGTCATGGCTCACAATTTCTCGGGATACGATGGACAATTTCTGCTCAGATACTATGCGGAGCAAAGTACCGAACGTCTTCAAGTGACTTTAAACGGAGCCAAAATCATTTCTATGCAAGTAGGACAAGTACAATTTAAAGATTCGATGTGTTACTTGACCATGCCTTTGAGTCGCATGCCTAAAACGTTTGGAATGACAGAAATGGCGAAAGGTTATTTTCCACACTTTTTCAATACCGAAGCCAATCAACATGCCGTTCTACCCCATTTGCCTGAAGCTGACGACTACGACCCCGACAACATGCGCACCAAACAACGAGAAGCTTTCCATGCTTGGTACCAGACCCACGACTCGGACCCCTTTGACTTTCAAGAAGAAATGTTAAAGTAATATCGATCTGACGTGGACATTTTACGACGTTGCTGTGGAAAATTTCGCGAATTGTTCATGGAACACGGAGGGATCGATACTTTGAAAGAAGCTTGTACCATTGCCAAAGCATGTTCCTTAGTGTACCGAAAACGCTTCATGCCTGAAAATACTCTAGCTGTTATCAGTCCTCAAACGACAAATTTTGTCAAACATCAATACTCGGTCAAAGCCCTACGCTGGCTCCATTACTTGTGCGACAAGGAAGACAAATGGATTCAACACGCTCGCAACGGAGGAGGCGAAAAGACCATCGGAACGTATTCGGTAGATGGCTGGGACTTAGAAAACCCTCAGATCGTGTACGAGTTTGACGGATGCTTATTTCACGGATGTCCCATGTGCTACACTCAACGTGACACCAAAAATCAGTTTTTACAACGGACCATGGAAGACTTGTACCAGACCACTTGTCAGCGACGTTTGAAGTTAGAACAGCAAGGATACCAGGTAGTGGAAATGTGGGAACACGAGTATGATCAGCGTTTGAAAACCGATCCCGAGTTTAAACACATCGTAGAAAGTTACAAGTTGGTGAACCCCCGGGATATTTTGTACGGAGGACGAACGAATGCCACCTGTTTCCTGTACCAAGCGGACGAAGGGAAAGAAGAAGAAATCAAATACTTGGACGTGTGTTCGCTGTATCCTTACGTCAGCAAATATTGTCACTTTCCCGTAGGGCACCCAGAATTGATGACAGAACACATTGACTTGGACCACATACGTCAGTACGAAGGATTGATCAAGTGTAACGTCTTGCCTCTCACAGACTTGTACCATCCCGTTTTACCTCACCATTGCCAAGGAAAACTGATGTTTCCTTTGTGTCGGACATGTGCCGAAATGTGCAACCAAGATCAACCTTGTCAGCACAGCCAGGAAGAACGCACCTTGACAGGAACGTGGTTGAGCGTGGAATTGTTTAAAGCTCTGGACCTGGGATACCAACTGTTGGAAGTGTACGAATTTTACCACTTTCCCAAGACAGAACAATACCGCAAGGGCGACGAGACACAGAAAGGTATTTTTGCAGACTACGTGGATGCCTTTTTAAAACTAAAACAAGAAGCTAGCGGCTATCCGTCCTGGTGCCACACTCCTGAAGATCAAAAGATATTCAAAGAAAAATATCGTGAGCAGGAAGGCGTCACTTTAGACCACATCGAGAAAAACGAAGGAAAGCGATCGTTTGCCAAAGTGATGCTCAATTGTTTGTGGGGTAAAATGGCACAACGACCGTCTTTACCAAAACGGAGTATTTATCCGAACCTTCCCGCTACTTCCAGATGATTCACGACCAAACCAAAGTAATGAAACACGTGGACGTCATTCGTGAGGACTTGATCTTAGTCAATTACGAAGAAGAACTAGACTTTGTAGAAGCCGAAAAATTTGAAAATGTCATCATTGCGGCTTACGTGACAGCCCACGCTCGCTTAAAATTGTACGAAGTGTTAGAACTGTTAGGAGATCGTGTGTTGTATTTTGACACGGACATTTGCATCTACATTCACCGACCGAACCAGTGTAACCCTGTCATCGAAGGAGACCGTTTAGGAGCCTGGACTAATGAACATCCCGACGACAAGATTCTATGTTTTGCAAGTGGCGGTCCTAAAAATTACGGCTACGAATACCGAGACCCCCAAGGAGAAATGCATACCGAATGTAAAGTGTAAGGATTGACTCTCAATTATCGCACCAGTCGAGTGGTGAACTTTGAAGTGCTACAAGAAGCCTTACAGTCGGGACAGGATGAAACGTTTAAAGTGACTACCCACGAACCGCACAAGATTGTCCGTTTACCCACACACCAAATCGTTAGCCGACCTTTGGAAAAAGTCTATCAAATCGTGTACCAAAAAAGAGTGCGACTTCCCAATCACTTCACTTTACCGTACGGTCACGTCGAAATTGGACAGCATATAAAAAGGGACATTGTACAAGACCAATAGTTCATTTGTCACTACAACGACCAAGCGAAAAGAAGATGAATCCATTTAAACAGCCATCATTCAAATTTGGGAATTCTCAAGTGGAGTGCGATTGTAGTGATGCCAGAGGCTGCGACCTTAGCGATTCAGCAGGATGTCGTGGGAACGTTGCTATGACTACTACCCCTATATCTACCCTGGAAAGTGATGATGTGCGTGTCAAACCTGAGGGATGCGAAAGCGGTGCCACACGTTATCGTGGACTCCTAGAAATTTCACCGTACCTGCATCGAACTGAAGTGAGGAGAGTAGAATATTCGTTCCCGACGAGTTTGCCTGAATACTGTCACTTTAAAAGTCGATTTCAAACCTTCAAAGATAAATGATCAAAATATCTGCCTGGACCAACTCCTGAAGAATTAGCCAGAGCCGGATTTTTCTACTTGGGCGAAGGGGATAAAGTCAAGCGCTTCAGTTGTGGTGTATCCATTTACGAGTGGGAACATAAAGATTCCGCTTACCTGGAACATGCTCGATGGTCTCCGAATTGTCAATACCTACCATTAGTGGGACCTAGTGATTGGAAGTGACAATACTGCTCCATGTCGTGTAACAAACCTAGACCAGTATATAAGCCCTCTCTAAAACATAATATTCAAGGATTACCACACGAATTGCAAGAGAAGATCTACAAGGAGGTTTGGCAAAGCCTTGCTAAAGAAAAATCTCAATGGGTGACTGTAGAACTTTTGTATCGTGAAATTCACAAGATGAAAGTGACAAAAAGTAACCAACGTGTTAGATTTTTCTGGATCAAGGGTATTTTTTTCCACTGTTTCCAATTTAGTACGTTTACATCTGAAGATGTTATGATCCTTCTTGACCGTTACCCTGAATGGCAGTGGGACGATATTACATGTTATATTAATCACTTTCGCTTTTGGAGGAGATTTTATTCTGTGCAGAATATACACTGATCGTCTTCGACCTAAAAAAGTATAAAATAGAACGACCATGCCACAACCTTTATCACTTGTGATCAAACAGATTCCGTGGAAGGATATCAATGAGAAGATTCACACGGTGAAGGATTACGAACACTTATTACAAGAACTGTGCCCCATGAATGAGTGTCGACGTGTAGTGTGTGTTTTAATGACTTGCTTTCTGGGATTTCGTTCACCTGTTGATTCCTTGTGGACACTTTACGAACACTACCTATGTACCCCCTACTGCACTACAGTATGTTGACTCCTTTAAATGTCCACGAGAGACTCATTCTGTTAAAAGCCTTACGCTTTCATCTAGATACGTCTCGACCTCTACAGGAAAAACAGATTCGTCCGGTTTTACGTACGAAAGCGGTGTACGAGGATGTGTGTGTAGCTTGTGATTTACACCCTCATTGGACAGATGTACGTGACTGGAAAAGTTGGGATTTTGAGACTTGGAGAAACGAAGCATCCCATTATGCCGAAGCGTTGTGTTCATAAAATACATCGTCGAGTGAAAAAAAGTCACTTTTAAACCTGTGTTAGTGACAGTATCAGAAGAAGAAGAAAAAGAATCTGTCACAGAGGACAATCCCTCTGTTCAAAACAGGACTGTCATGGACATTCCCTCACAAAGACCCTTCCGAGAGGACACCTATGTGATTGTACCCCAAGTAGAGACTATAAGAACATTACACACTACCTCTAGGACACCTTCGTTACCCAAACAATATTGTACAGTGACTTGTTTATATGCCACTTTGATCGTTTCCATGTGTATTTTATTCCTGTATTTATCCATTTGGCTTTTATGTAATTTTTGTCTTTCGTGTTGCATTGAAATAAAGGTGTCTTGAAAAAAGTATAAAAACCTCTTGTCTTGTCTGTTTTTGTCTCAATCGTGTCATACCCTACACTATTATGGCTAACTCTGCTATTTCTACTACTCCTTCCTCTTCGACATTCAAAGTCATTGACGAACACTTAGATCATGCTAGTTGAGAAGCCTTGTATCTTCGTCATCCTTTTAACATGTTAATTGCTGGACCGAGCGGTTCAGGCAAAACCAAATTTGTCAAACGTTTGATCGAACATAAACATCATTTGATCGATCGTCCACCTCAACGTATCGTGTGGTGTTACAAAGAGTGGCAATCGGCATACAGCCTCTTGCAATAAAGTCAAGGTGATTCCATTGTGTTTGTAGAAGGCATTCCTAGAGAAGACGATGGGATCGAGTCTGACCCTAGTCAAACTCATTGGGTCATTTTTGACGACATGTTAGGAGAAGACGAAGAAGAAATTAAACAGTGGTTTACGCGTAAAGGGCATCATCGTAGTGCCAGTGTCATTTACATTATACAAAATTTATTTCAACAAAGTAAAACCCATCGTACCATTAGTCGTAATGCTCATTACGTGGTCTTGTTTAAAAGTCCTCGAGATAAATCACAAGTGCAAGTCTTAGCCAAACAGTTAGGAACACCTTGGCTGACTCATGCGTACGATAATGCCACTCAATCGCCACACGCCTATTTACTCGTGGATTCAAAACCCACCACCCCCGATTATTTGCGATTTCGTACCGATTTGTTTCACAACTGGTGTCAAGACGGAGGGCCTGTCATCTACACGTCCTCGTAGTCGACATAACCATATGAACCACTAAAAAAATCTATAAAAACCTTGGTCACTTTGACCTTGTCTCATACATTGTCAACATGACGTCCCTTCTGTCTCATCTTCCCATCAAATTGATTCATGACTTGTACGGCATCAGTCGCGAAAAAAATCCACAAATACGTGCTCACGTCTAAGAAGTCAGTCGCAAAGAAGTCTTACGATGGTTTACGGTGACAGCACGTCAAATACTGCAAGGTATCATTCACATTCCACATCAAACCAAACGCTTTTTTGACAGAAACAAAGTAGCCTTGACGCAACTGGCCGACCCTCGACTCAAGCCAAAAAGCAAATCATATTGAAACCTGGAGGTAGTGGTTCTCTAGGAGGTGTCATCATTCGTTCCCTTTTAAAATGATATCCCAATACTTCCAAAGTTCACCCGAAGAAAAAAAAGCCAAACGAACCCCTAAGAAAAAGAACATTGGTGCCAAGACCAAAACACAGAAAAAGAAAAGTCCACAGAAAAAAGCGGTCACCCGCAAAAAAGGCACTTCGGCCAGGACGCAACCTTACCTTCGTCAACCACGACCTGTAAGAGAAGATCTACAAGGACGTTTGGCAGGGACTGCGTTTCCAGTAGCCTCAGGTGCTTCCACTTCTCCGTTGCGGGTGATGCCAGCCAAATCCAATTTGACACCCGTTTTACCTAATTTGATGAAACATTGGAAATCTGCGTCTCCCAAAACGTCTCCTCCACCTGTAACACCCTCGTCCACATTAGCAGCAGTAGCAGCTGCTCACATAATACCTGCCCCCAAAGTCAAAGTCCAAGAAAGATCTGGTATGTTAAAGAGTTTACTAGATTTGTCCAAACAAGAATTGTCCCGATTGAGTCCATTGCGAACTCCTTCACGACGTGTGGTACCTACCATGAAGTTGATACGATGGAAAGATAATCAGTGGCGTCGCATTCCAGTATAAAAATGACTTGAGAACAACGACGGGAATCAGTATTTTATGTTCTTCTGCTGAACACTCAAGGATGCTTCCTCAAAAACGTGCACACCACAACCCACGTCGTTATGCTGTCCAAAAAGGAAAAAGACAATCTCATCATCCCACAACAGGCAGGCTTAAAAACCAACCATCGACGTCATCCCTCAAAAGACGCAGTCGTTCAAAGAAAAGGAGAAGTCACCAAAGGCGTTTGGGGCTTGAACGATTGGATTTTTTGACTCCTATAAAAGGACCTTTATTCAATAGGGTCGGAGAAATGAAGAGGAGGAAAAAATAAGATAAAAGAGTCGTCTCAGGCCATAGTCTTTAGTGTATTTAATTTTTTTGTGTGTGATCCTTAACGCATAGAGATGTCAACTCAAAAATGTGCACACCACAACCCTCGTCGTTCTTCTGTTCAAACACGAAAAGGTAAAAGACAGACATGTTATACCACAAAAGTCTTTGCCAAACATCGACGTCATCCCCTGAAAAAACGTAAGCATTTAAAGAAAAAGAGGAGCCACCAAAGACGAGGTTACCTTGGTGATTTTGGGAAACACATCGTTACCTTTTTGACGAAGCGCTAGTTCCAAAAAAAGATATAAGGGTGTGTGTTCCAAATCATTGACGGCAGTGGCATTGTGGAACGAACAAGCAATGATGTCACTTCGCATAAAACATTCATATTCACCCCCCCCCCCAAAGGAAAGAAAAGGAAAGGACTACCTCCTCGTCTAGTCAAACATGGAGACATGTTGCCTGTCCTGTCCAAAGCCTCTCTACCCATGCGAAAACAAATCATTAAAACAGCCTCCAAAGATGTCATCGATACCGTGTGCGAATGTTGTTTGAATGTCTTGAAAGGTACGATACCTTTGTCTCCACACCAGAAAAAATGCTTAGCCAAACATCGACACGTTCTTCGTCAAATGGTTCAAAAGAAAATACCCATCCGTCAAAAAAAAAGATGTTGGAGGATTTTTACCCTTTCTTCTTCCAGTGTTGGGAGGATTAGCGAAATCCGGCATCCTATCCAGCATATTACCAGGTTTTTTTTACAAGGGATGACACACGGGATGCCCCAAGGGATGTCCCAAGATATGGGTAGCAATATGTATGATCCTTCCAGAAGATAAAAGGGACCCATGGAGCACCACGATCTCAGACGTAGCCTTTGGAAGCTCATGGAAGGACGAAAACTGACGTTAGTTCCTTACAAACGATGGATGGAATACCATCGTTGGCAAGAACAACGTACCCCCCATTTACCACCCAATCCTGATTTAACCGAGATGTCCCAATTACAACACGAATTGCAATCCTTGATGCATCGCCACAATTTGTCCGAAACCGAAAAATCGTAAAAGTACGGTCAACTTTTGCAACGACTACAACTCTTTTATCGAAAAGCTGTGAAACAAACAGCTCTACCCACTCTGTCCGATTTGAAGGCTCTAATGAATAGTGCGTCACCCTCACCATCTACAGCGGCTAAAACAGACGTCACCAAACCATTACCCAAGGAAGAAGAACCCCATGATATCTTTCAAACACCTACTGCCACTCCCATTCCGAGTAAGATTGCCGCTTCCATATTGACCCCTTTCCACCATTCACCAACGAGAAGAACTCAAAACTTGGGTTAAAAAGATGATGGCCACTCCTCCTTCAACAGAAGTGGAAAAGAAAGAAAGGAAACCAGAAGTGAGAAAAGAAAAGAAGACCAAAGAAGCTATCCCATTACCTCAGCCACCACCACCAGTACCCTCGACGTCGACTACTGTGGCACATCGGACACGTAACACCGTTTCCAAACAACCCCCATTTCGTCTCACCCAAAGCAGTATCCTCGAAGAGTGGGTCACTTATTAACAAAACCATGGGGAAGGTATTAGCCAGCATTTACTACGATCCAGCTCACCCTACAGGTTACGGAGGCATTTAGAAATTGTATCGTACTGCAAAAACTCGCCTGAAAAAGCTCCGTTTACCTGCAGTACAATGATGGTTACAAGAACAAGCGACGTACACTTTACACAAACCCATTCGACGAAAATTTCACAGAAGTCGCACTCAAGTGGAAGGCATCGATCATCAATGGCAAGCCGATTTAGCCGATGTCTCTCATTTAGCCACCTACAATCGTGGCTACAAATATTTGTTTTGTGTCATCGACGTCTTTTCTAAATTTGCCTGGGTCGTACCATTGACATCCAAATCGAGCGGAGTTAGTACGAGCTTTGCAACTGGTGTTGAAACAAAGTGGTCTTCACCTTCTTCGATAGCAAACCGACAAAGGCACCGAATTTCTGAACCAAGCTTTCCAACGAGAATTAAAGAAACATGACATTCATTTTTTCACCACCGAAAATCCTGAAATCAAAGCCAGTATCGTGGAACGTTTTCAACGTACCTTGAAAGAACGCATGTGGAAATATTTTACGCATCAACACACTCTCAAGTGCATCGACGTCTTACCGCACTTAGTTCAAGCCTACTATCAATCTTACCATAGAAGCATTGGACGTGCCCCACAAGATGTGACACCTGACAACGAAGTGACTGTTTTTGATCGTCTGTTTGGTACGTCCCGGACGACGGCTGTCCCCAAGAGAGGTGGAGAAGTGTTAATCCCTGGAGACTGGGTACGCATTGGTAAAACCAAACGCACTTTCGACAAAGGTTACTTACCCAACTGGACCACCGAATTGTTTCGTGTTACTGGACGAGTGCGTGACCGTCATCCTACCGTCTATAAATTGGAAGACATGAACGGAGAAGTATTAAAAGGAACATTTTACTTGCCTGAGTTACAACGTGTCACCCAAAAAAAGAAGACGACGTGTACGACATTGAATGCATTCTCGAACGAAGAACCCGTAAAGTAGGAAAACGTCGTGTCAAAGAAGTCAAAGTACGTTGGAAAGGATATCCTCCTAGTTTTGATTCTTGGATTGATGCTTCGCAAGTCATCGACTATAAAAAGAAGTGACCATCATGCCTTTCAATACAGCTTTAGCGACCACAGTGACTACTCCTTCACCCACTTCTTCTCTGCAAGATTTACAAACGCAACCCTTGTGGATGTGGTGTGGAGAACGTGTCCCTAAAATGCAAATCGTCTTTTTCTGTCAAATCTTTGTGGTGTATTGTGTCATTGGTGCAGCTATTGCTAATTTGAGTTTGCAACAAAGAGACAAACAATTGTGGATCATTTTACCCAGCAGTTGCATCGGATATCTTCTTCCCAATCCTTCCCTGAAATACTCTTACAACGGGAACAATAGTAACAATATTGGGAGTCTTGCATCCAACGTTAGTCATTCTCCTGACAGTCGCCCTTCCAATCACAATCCTCTTTTAGACACTCATTTAACCTCGAGTGACTCCTCGGACAGAAGAACATTGGAATTATGAACAACACTATAAACCAATTTTACTTAACATTACCCAGTGACAGTTCCATGGAGGTGTTTCCTAAAAACACGTTGTGCTGTTACACGGCTAAATTACCTCAAGCCATGCATTTGAATGAAGATGCTCATTGGGAAGTGGCTTTAGTGGAAATGATACACCCAACACAAATCAAAAAAATCGTCGAAAGTCAAAACACTGTTACAGTAGAAGTGATAGACAAGCAATTGCAAGATGTCTTAGACACACGAGGCAACCCTGGCACACTGAACCCCAAAACTAAACTGTCCACCTATGTGTTCACCATTCCTGCTGGTTATTATTTTAGTGGTCAACATTTTGTGACTGCACTTGCTAACAGGTTCAATGCTGTGTTTGGCAAAGCCATGGAGATCACCAAAAAAAGTGTTACCATTACCTTTTGTCCTGAATTGTATGACATTTTAGGTGGAGACACAAAGATGGTCAAGAAAGAAATACCAGCCATAACCACTGACTCGAATTTTGCGAAATATTTTCGATTCCCTGTAGAAATGAACCAAGGACTCAACTTGATGTTTGTGTACTCCGATGTGGTGGAGTACAACGTGGTAGGACACACCTCTGCACCGTTACTGCGTGCCATTCCTTTCAAAGTGGATTCTGCCGTCGCCGCTGACGAGGAAGGTGGAAATACCTATCACGTTCACCGTGAATTTGTACATCCTCATCATTTGCCCGTCAGTAAGTCGTATTTCGACAGTGTCAACATTACTATAAAAGGAGAACTAGGACAAAATATTCCATTTACCAAAATATTCCATTTACCAAAGGGAAAGTCACAGTGAAACTCCATTTTCAAAAACGATTCTCGAACAACTGAAAAAGTGATGTATCATGTGTACCAAGGAGTCACTCGACAACGAGGACATGGTTTAGGAGATATGTTTAAATCAGCCTTTCGTTCCGTGGTTCCTGTTTTAAAACCAATGGTGACACGAGGATTGCACGCTTTAAAAGATGCCGCATTGACTCACGGCAAAGATTTTCTTCAAAATGTTCTCATTGACAAACAAAACCCTAAAGAAGCTTTATTGAGAGCAGGCAAAAATGTCTTGCTTCAAACGGGTAAAGAGATTTTGTATCGACGAAAAAGTCCTATAAATGCCCTGAACGGTACCGAGTCTGGCATTCCTGCTTCCCTGACGACACAGCAAGGACAAGGTAGAAAGCGTCGACGAAGACACCCTTCCAAAAGTCTCCATATCTCAAAAGCTAGAAAGACGAAGAAAAAAAGAACCGCTCGAGACTTAGACATTTTTGATTATTAAAAGTAAAACATTG
This sequence comes from Unio pictorum, assembly GCA_030141615.1. Classification (NCBI taxonomy): domain Eukaryota; kingdom Metazoa; phylum Mollusca; class Bivalvia; order Unionida; family Unionidae; genus Unio; species Unio pictorum. The sequence continues at coordinate 12,386,437 of JARLTB010000029.1, read as the reverse complement.
AGACTGAAAAAAAAAATCATGCACCAAGAATCTTGTGCCTGTTCCAAGTCGGAACTGGATCTATTTGCCATGCCACCCACGATGATGACCATGCAAGAAACCCAATGGGTCGAATTTCATCCCGTCTCCTCTTTGTCGGATTCAGCTCCCATCGAGTTTGAAATCAAAGGGCAACCCGAAGATTACATCGATCAGAACAGCAGTTACTTGTACTTGAATGTGAAAGTGACCAAAACGGACAACACCAATCCAGGAGCCGATGCCTGAGTAGCTCCCGTCAACAATTTCATGCATTCCATGTTCAGCGATGTGGATTTGTACATGTATAACAAACTGATCAGCAGTAGCATGGATACTTACCCTTACCGAGCGTACCTCGAAAATATCTTGACGTACGGAAAAGAAGCCAAGAACACTCATTTAGATGCTTGCGTGGTATGGAAACCTGACACAGCAGGTGAGAATACATTTAACGACACAGCCGTGACCGCAGACGACGATCTTCACAATGAGGGTTTTAACGAACGTCGAAAGAAAATTCTGCAAGGACGTAGTTTAGAACTGTTCGATCGTTTGCATTTGGACATGTGGTTTCAAGAGAAGTATTTGCTGAACGGAGTGGATATTCGCTTGAGACTGAATCGTAGCAGTACTGCTTTCTATTTGATGGCTCATTCCAACGAATACAAAACCATTATCCAAGAAGCCAGGTTATACGTGCGTCGCGTGGAAGTGTTGCCTAAAGTGGGAAATGATATCAGTCACACTTTGAGCAGAACGACAGCCAAGTATCCGATACGACGCGTGGAAGTAAAAACTTTCACCATTGCCGCTGGACTACGATCTAAGATCGAAGATCATCTGTTCCAAGGACAGTTACCCAAACGTTTATTCATTGGTATCGTCAGCAATGCAGCCCTCAACGGTGCCCACGATCAAGAAGTTTTGTCGACTGTCGTGTGGACACGAAAGAGTTCTCTTTCTCTTTCCAAAGAAGCAGGCCCTATCCTGTTGCCAGACGAGGACGCAATCTTAGTATAACTGGACTGAATTTGACCTTTTGTATGACCTTGTCGTTTCAGGTGTGAACTGCGTCCGTGCCGTGCTGTCTTGCTGTTTGCGTGCTTGGTGTATGTGACCTGTCCAGCTGTCCCGGACCTTTTTCTCCTTTTCCTCGACTGCTCATCAAAATTACTAGCGAAATGAGAAAACATTTTCCCTCGCTACCAGTGGTTCCGATTGGTTGATAGGGGTGGGTGTGTGTGGGTACTATTCCTACCCACCCTATGGGCTTTCATTTCTCCCGATAGTTACATTTTAGTAATTCGGGAGAACGCCCTACATATTAATAGTGCAATTAAGCACTTTAATGCCTGAGGGGAGGAAGTAGCGACCCTCCCCAAGGGACCTAAAATGGCTACCGACATGGTAGCTATAAAAGTTGCCCATATGTCCCTTCGTGGACGGCGGCAACTATAAAAATCCAACTTGCTTGCAGTCTGGCTGAGTGTCATCATTCATCATTCATTCAGGCAGTGACTGCGAACCGAGTAGGACGGCTTCACTGGAGCTGGCGACCTGGTGACGTCACAATGGGAGTGCAATGGAGAAATCTAGCATGATGATATCCCGGGCTTACTGCTAAGGACGTATATTGTGATGTTGCCCCGTCACTTCTCCAGAAAGAAAACTCAACTTGTAAAGCGGTGGCGACTACAAGTAGCTCGAAATGGAAGTCTCATAAGTCCCGAACTAGTTTTGTGGCAGGGATAGAAATGGAGGGAAACTTGGAAAGCGGCGGCTACCACAATGGACTCGACATAGAAATTTCGTAAGTCCCGAACCAGCTTTGCGGCAGGAACGGAAATGGAGAAGAAACAGTGGTTGCTACTTACACCAACTACGAATTGAAGGAAAAAATGGCTACTATGGATGTTGGTATGCTGCTTTATCATGCTAATGGAACTGTATTGCAACAAGCCATGGAAAACTAAGCAATATGGCGGACCTGGGGAGCGCTGACTGGTGATGACAAAATATGAGTGCAGGACTGCATGATGATATCCCGGGCGAAAGCTAAGGAATGCGATGTTATTGCCACGTCAGTGAAACTCTACCCCAGATACCCTGGAGCATGATAGAAGAACCGGCTGCCATACAAACATGGCGGCCATCACCGGACCACGTGGAGAGCCGCACAATGAAAATATTTTCATTGCCATAGTCATTTTGCCTGAATAATAGGGGACTCATTTGGTTACGAGTTGCCCTCTTTGAACAACTACGTGGCCCTAAAAAGACTAATTTAGCCTTATTGGTGCCGCCTCTGACAAAATTCATGACCAATACAACCTACCATTGACTACACTACTATATGTCGCTTAGACATTTTTTAATTTCTAAATTTGTTAGTGATTTATTATATGTACGCTTATGTACTAGTTATTTTCGAATGATAGGATGATAAATAACAATTCTTCAACTAAGATATTTGACTAATTGCACAGGTGGCTTACACATTATTGGGAGTTTTGTTGTCCATTCTATAACTGGACTGAATTTGACCTTTTGTATGACCTTTTCGTTTCAGGCGTGGACGGCGTCCGTGGCGTGCTGGCTTGCTGTTTGTGTGCTTGGTGTATGTGAGCTGTCCAGCCATCCGAGACCTTTTCCTCGACTGCTCACCAAAATTACTAGCGAAATGAGAAAACATTTTCCCTCGCTACCTGTGATATCCGATTGGTAGATAGGGTGTTTGTGTGTGGGTACTATTCCTACCCACCCAATGGGCTTCCATTTCTTCCGATAGTTACTTTTTAGTAATTCGGAAGAACGCCCATAATTTAATTATTGGTGCATTTAAGCACTTAAATGCCCGAGGGGAGGGAGTAGCGACCCCTCCCCATGGGTCACTAAATGTCTGGCGATATGCCAGATATAAAAGTTGCACAAATGTTCCTTTGTGAACGGTTGCAACTTTAAAACACCAATTATTCGATTTTTAGTCTGGCTGTTCGTCATCTAACTATCTATACTATTCTAAACTCTTTTCTACTTCCTCTGTGCATTATTTACACATCTAGAATTTATACAATTTACAAATTTACAAATCGCTAAACACAACTATTACCAGTACAACCATTTTTTTTTGTTTACATTACTCTACAATCTACACTACGCCAGTAGTGTATACATTGTGAACGATACTCACGCTAATCACCGTAAACCTAACATGTCTCGGGAGACAAGGTCAAAGGTGAAAATGAGCACAAACCGCTATGTGACCAAGAAGGTTAATAACCTAATGAAATTGGCCAAAGACATGGCAAGTACTCCAAGTACTCCAAATAGCTCAATCAACGTCAGTGAGAACAAAATTGGTAATGTTACCCCTGTTACCCCGGTTAACAAACCGATTAATTACGCTACAGCAGTGGGCTATTTTAACTCTAGCTATACAGCTAGAAATGTAACCCCACGGGAACTGAAAGTGACATCTCACATCCCAGAAGTCACCTCAGAAAACCAAACACTTTCACCTGCAGTTATTAAACCGCTACTCACCCCTCCTAATGTCATGGCCAATCTTGAACTAAACAAGAGCCCTATGACAGGAACAGAATCAATACAGAGTGGCATTAGTGGATTGGTAGAGTTAAATCTACCACCAAATTATACCTTCCCACTCCAACCCACAATAACTTGGGTACAAGAAACTCAACATGAAAACCCAGATGAGTGCGATGAATGTTACTCCCCGGGACTCATGAACACAATGCTACGTTGTATTAATAAATGCAACACTAAATCAAAAAAAGCAGATGAAATCCAAGGAACTGGCTCCCTCTCAAATGCTCCACAGACCCCAATCTCTCCCTGTAACAATCAGGTCACCACTCATAGCATAAACCCTCCCTCCCCAATCTTATTGAATCAACCTTTAAACCCTCCCATTGTAACCCAGTCGACCCCTCCACCCCCTTGTTCCCTACCCATTTCACCCATTTCTCCTATTACATCAAATACAATCCAGCTCCCATTGCAAATACCTGCATGTCCTCCAAATACACCTGCATCTCCTTCAAATACCCCTCCCATAGTAACCCAGTCGACCCCTCCACCCTCCTGTTCCCTACCCACTTCACCCATTTCTCCTAACACATCAAATACAATTCAGCTCCCATTGCAAATACCTGCATCTCCTTCAAATACACCTGCATCTCCTCCAAAGGCACCTGGTAAAATTACACTTACCACAATAGCCAGCCCTCTGGGCCATCAAACCAAGCCATTAGGGAAGATGTTATACCGCCAGAGGATGAGGTTTCTGACTCTGAGGATTACATAAAAATGCTTACTACCAAAGTAAACAAGCATAAATCTCACAAGTACAGACGAACCGCACCGACCACGTCTCCAACTGACACTAGCAAAGGAAAAACTCCAATGAATGGTACATCCAAGGCAAAGAATGCCAAAAAACGGCCAAACCCAAATCCAAATACAAAGGGTAACAGCAAACAGGTACTAAACCCAAATACACAGATAAAGAAGGAACCCCACCGCCAAGATACACCATATCCCGGAACATACCATATTCATCACAAGCGGTAATTCCAAAGTCTTCAACCTGAGTGGAAGGAACATAGCAGCAGCCTTACTCCAACAGCATAGTGGATCTTTTGAAATAATTAGACCGAGAACAAACTATATAATAGTTCGCTGCAGTACGCTGTCACAAGTTGCAAAGTACATGGAACTGGAGAAAATCGGAACAATGAAAATCCAAGTATCCAGGCACAAGTCTTTAACGCAGGTTACAAAAACTTCCACGGCCACTAACAAGATTAGTTCCAGCAACACGGCCACCATCGCAACCACCTCAACCGTCAATACAAATGACAATCAAGGACCACAAGTCAAAGAACAGATACAACAGATGATGCCTAAGAGAGCCACTAATCCAAAACAAGGAAAAAACATAGTATATACCAAGGGGTTTCAAAAAGTCCTCGAGCTACCCAAAAAATTGATCCATCCAACAAATGATGAAATAGGGGAGGAACGCACCACACAAGGAGCCGACATTAAACAAGTGACCAGACTACGATCAACAAAAGATCATAAATCTAGAAAGATTTTACTGGAATTTTTCACCACGGCGCCAATACTGGTCTACTTTCATGGAACTTCATACAGATTAGAGGACTATGTCAACAAACAAAGGTTCTGCAATAATTGTAAGTCATGCGGTCACTACTCCATAGGCTGCAAAAATAAACCGAGATGTGGAAACTGTGGCGGTAACCATAATGGACAGTGCAACCATGCCGGACTCAAATGCGCAAACTGTAGAGGACAACATGGACCTACGTCACAGGAATGTCCTTTTACCATTAGAGAAAAGGCAATAATAGCACAAATGAATACAGAAAAAATCCCTTATAAGATGGCCAAGTCCAACTTCGCGATAGAACAGAAGCAATCAAACTCTGTAAACTATCAATCACCAACTATAAGGGAACCACCTACCATTACAACCCAAATCAATCCCAAAATAGTTTTACAATCGCCCTCTATAATGACACCACCCAAACCTAACCAAACTAAACCGACATTGTCCAATATCACCAAAGTCGTTAAGAATATACGTACTGAGGTAACTATCCCTAAAGCTCCTCTAGTGCTTAAATCACAGGACAAACTAAACAGCACTCATAATAATAACGGGACTAGCAAAACCATGGATAGTGGGATTGAAATATTCCCCCACATTAAAATCTTTCACTATCTTAAAGACCTTTTAATAGGAATAATACATATTTCTAATAATCAGGGGGTACCTAGCATACCATACTTTAAACTCTTAAATGACCTACTTGAGACACATTTGCATATTTAAATTAGGAATATAACAATAATATATTAATCACAACATCATAATGGATAAGAAGGGGAAAAATAAATTAATTATTTGGCAATGGAATTGTCGGGGATTAAACATTAATAAACCAGAATTATTAAATAAAATTCAAAATTCAATTAACAAACACGACATTATTTGCATTCAGGAAACTCACACTAATACCACATCCAAATTCCAACCGAAAATTAATGGTTACTCCAATTACAATTATTTAAATAGGGCTAACGGAGCAAAAGGGGGTGGGTTAGGGATTTTTATTAATGACCTATTACCCAACACCTACTTTTGTCACAACACTAGTCAAAATAATCGTACCCCTACAGTAAACACAATTGAATTTCAATCAGTACACATACACATTGGTTCTTTTTCTTTCGAACTTATTAATGTGTATGACCCTGGGGGATCAGCTCCGCTTTTACAGAATTATATGCAACTGACTAGTTGTAAAAAAAGAGTTTATAATTTGCGGTGATCTTAATGCTCACAATAAATCCTAGGGGGGTGACCACATAGACAAGCGAGGCACGTTGATTGAACAATGGGCACTCAAAAGAAATCTTGTCATACTAAACGATGGAACAAAAACCTGTCTTTCACCAACAGATGGCTCTCTGTCAGCAATAGATCTCACTATTTGCACACCCCGATTGGCTGCAATCACCAATTGGGAAGTAGATAGAGAATCCACACTTGGCAGCGATCACTTCCCCATCATTATAAACGTTAATCTCTCAAAGCCTATTGATACTAATAAAAAATTATCCAAATGGGTATTACATAAGGCAGATTGGACTACATTCCGGAACATCCTTGTAAATAAGTCCTTAAATGACTTACAAGATGACAATATTGATCAATTCAATAACAACATACTTCAAAGTATCAAGGAAGCAGCTGTCCAAAGTATTCCCACTACCGGAACTGAGCTAACGACTAAACAACCGATACCCTGGTGGAACCAACACTGCAAGAAGGCAATCAAGGATAAGAAGAAAGCAATCAATAGATTTAGGCATACGGGCAAATCAGCAGACTATGTGGAATACAAAAACAAAGAAAAACTAGCGAAACAAATAATCAAAACTGCAAAAGAAACCTCGTGGCAAAAATATTGTTCCACACTAGAAATTAAGCAGTCTAACTCTAAACAAGTCTGGAGTAAAATTAAAGCCATGAAAATTGGAAACAGCAGGACTATCCCAAATATTAAGGGTGCTATAACTAATAGCGAAAAAGCAACTGCTATAGCAAAACATTTCGCCGGAATGAGCAGCAACAGCAATCACACTGCAAAACTCCAAGTACATAGAGCAAAAATAGAAGAGCAACATCCACATCTCTTTAAAGATAGAGACCCTAGGAAATCAACTCTCAACGTGCCCTTTACCAGAGAGGAATGGATAACGGCAATTAAACATAAAAAGTCAACATCACCGGGAGAAGACAACCTGGGATATGAAATCAATAAAAAATATCCCAGCTAATATCGAAACAGCACTAATTGCCATGATCAATCAATCCTGGTCCACAGGACAAATTCCAGAGAAGTGGAAACAGGCCATAGTTATACCAATTCCAAAAGCGGACAAGGACCCCACGGAAGTAACATCGTACAGACCTATTTCCCTTACGGTCACAATCTGTAAAGTGATGGAAACTATGGTCAACAAAACACTAAAACTCCACTTAGAAAGTAACAATCTTCTATCAAACAATCAAAGCGGCTTCCGGAACAATCGATCAACCCTTGATCAACTAGTTCGACTTGAGTCACAAATTAAAATAGCATTTAACAATAAAAGAAAAAGCAATCGACACATGACTGCTATCTTCTTGGACCTGGAAAAAGCATTTGACTTAGTATGGACCAATGGCCTCATAGCCAAATTAAACCACTATGGAATCAATGGCGAAATGCATGCCTGAATAAAACAATTTTTATCCAATAGACGCATCAGAGTTAGAATAGGAGATACACTTTCTGAGGAATTACAGTTGGAGAATGGCACACCTCAAGGTAGTGTGATTAGCCCTACGCTTTTTAACATCATGATCAACGACCTGGAAATCAACATCGATCCCAATAAAGTGGACCTATCCCAATTTGCGGACGATAGCACATTATGGAAAGCGGGCTATCCTACAAGTCAAAAGGTCATAGATGAACTACAAAAGAGCCTTAACAAAATTTGAACCTGGGCCGATAAATGGGGGTTTAAACTCTCTAAAGGCAAAACACGAGGCATAATCTTCTCACCAAAACAAAGGCAAACAGTAGAAGCACCCAAATTATATATCCAAGGGGAATTAATTAAATTCGAGACTACAGTCAAATTCCTGGGCATGACATACGATCATTACCTAACATGGAAATACCACATCAAAGAACTGATTCGCAGATGTAATAAAGATCTTGCACTAATGAAAAACATTAATGGATTTAATTGGGGAGCAAATCAAAATACCCTTTTAATGATCTACAGAGCACTAATTAGATCTAAATTAGACTATGGATGTCAACTGTACGCGACAGCTCGTATTGGTCTATTGAGAAAACTTGACCAAATTGAAACCAAAGCACTCCGCATTTGTACAGGCACCCTGAAAAGCACCTCAAAAGAAGAACTGCAAATCCTCACAGGTGAAACGCCACTATCCCTTAAAAGAGATGAACTTACTCTAAGGTATGCGGTCAGAGTTTCGATACATCAAGCAAATCACCCCATCAAAATAACAATTAATAAGTGCAATACTGCATTCAGCAAGAAGTTAGTACCATTTCTACCATCTGGGAAAAGGATTCATACATTATGCAACGATCTAAGCATAATAGACCTTCAAGCTGAACAAATCGCCTATCCAGATAAAACACCCTGGATGAACACACCAGTAAAAGTCAATCTTGAAGCTACAACATTTGGATCTAAAGAAATCACGCCCCATGTAATAAGAATGAAGATATTACACAACTTGGACGAAAATTATAAGGGCTATATCAAGATATACACCGATGGATCCAAAATAACAAATCCAAATAGAACAGCTGCAGCAGTTACTATCCCTGAACTTCAAATAACAATAGGGAGTCGGCTCCCAGACTTATGCTCCATCTATACAACCGAATTTTGGGCAATACTAGAGGCACTGAGATTGGTAAAAGCACATAAACTCGCTAAATCACTCATTATTAGTGACTCACTCAGTGTCCTCAAAACATTGGAATCTGGTTTCTCCAAAGGTCGTGGCAATTATCAAAAACAAGCTAGACTACTTGTCAACGATTTAGCCAACCTTAATCAAACAATTGAATTTATGTGGGTACCTTCTCACATAGACTTGTTTGGTAATGACCAAGCCGACCTCGCTGCAAAAACTAATCTCAACAACACTGAGATAGGACAAATCGAGTATTCTGTAACATAATTGTATAGCGTCATTTCCAACAAAATTCTTAACAAATGGCAAAAACAATGGGATACAACCCATAAAGGATGCATACTTTACTCGATACAAAAACAAGTATCCAGGAACAACTTAAGTTCACAGGTTACAATCAAACATTTGGAAGGAATTATCAATAGGATTAAAACAGGAAAAACTCTACTTGCCGGCAGTATGGGCAAATATCTCAAGTCCAATCCAAGAAGAATCACAACATACCCACACTGCAAAAAATTAGAAGACCTATCACACGTCTTCAATGTATGCCCAACTTACAGAGTAGCGAGAAATAAACTTGCTAACTCTCTTAGAAAAGTTGGCTCAAACACCAAATACCTTTTTTTTCTTTATTCTGAAAACCCAAACCCCAATTTAACTGCAGATCTGATTCTAAAGTTCCTCCGGGAAATAGATAAGATCAACAGTATATAATGTAACAATATAACCTCCACCACCACTGACCCAACCCAAGTCCTTACCCCCTGACGTCGATATAAATGGACATGCAGCCTGTATGCTGTCAAGGAAACGTAGAAGGGGAGGTATCAATAATCAGTTACAACGACTGTATGCAAAGGCAAATTTATACCAACCCACCTGCGTAACCCGGTATAGTAATACAGACAGTATTTACCACATATCGCCGTACAAATTAAAACCATCCTATATCTACCCTTCACTGCCCCCACCCAAAAAAAACCTTACCCAAATGTTGACAAAATGGGCATATAACCTGTGTGCTGTCGGGCAAGCTCGGGAGGTGGGGTAACAATAATCAGTCACAATGACTGTATGCCAAAGCAAATTTTTGCCAACCTTCCCCAGTGACCCAGATAGCGCCACGGAGATGGCCATCCGACAAATTGGGCTAATAGGGGTTTAAAATAATTCAATGCAATAGGGACGGTAACCTTAATACCATACACTAGAAACAACACACATATATACCACATTACATTTCACTCCCATTTCTATTATATCTATCAATCTATCTATATCTACTCTTACCCTATACTACAATGGCATAATAAAAATTAACTTAGGTGTCATCACTTAAATTAGTACTATAAGATGGCCATTTTAAGCCATCAGGACTATATATTTTTTCTGATAGCGTACGGGCATTATAAGGGGTTTGACTAGCACTTCTTTCCGAAAACAGGCTCTAGGAATCATACTAGAATTGCCTGGATTGGCTCCACACGAGCGAACAGCACGGTTCGCCCCGATGTGCCCCCCATTCAAAGGAATTGAAGGGTTATCCTCTAACACCCCCAATATATAGTTAGTTTCATATTAAGACCCCAAATAGTTCTATTAGGTGGCTAAAAGCCCAAAGCCATCAGCTCCCGCTACACAATGTAGCAAACTAAATATATAGCTTATTAACCAACTAAGACCCCAAATAGTTCTATAAGTTGGCTTAAAACCCAAAGCCATCAGGCCCAGCTACACAATGTAGCAAAATAAATTAGAACAAATATGCCATTCTCTTCTCCTACTATATACACAGCACAATAATGTTTTTCAATTCCAAATTGTTAGTTTACAAGACGGCAAAATTTAAAATTAGGACTATGGGACTAAAAGATTACCTTGGATACAGCGCCTCCCTTTCACTACGGTCACTTCCTTCCTTCGACTCTTCCGCTGACTGCGTCCGATGGTTGATATAATTCAAACAGCACAAAATTGTGCATTAAAGCGGGGGGGGGGGTGGCACCATTCCACCCCCCGAACTAAATAAACAGTCCCCTTTGGGATATTAACCAGACGTAAATGCCTTTAGGCGAAAACGTCTATAATTCTACAGCAGCAGCAGCAGCAGTCTGGCTACCTATTGTTGGCGTATCAACCCAAAGAAGAAGATGAGTAGACTACAAAAATTGAGGGAGCTTCAAATGCACCTGTAGAATGCTAGACGTCTCCTGGACGAGCTGGCAATGGAGGCCATAGCAGAACAGGCCATGATTGAAAAAGAAGAGGAGGAAAGAAAAAAGAAAGAAGAGGAGGAGAAGAGAAGACCGATCTTGCCTCACCGCATGATGGTTAAAGCCTGTCGGGTGAAACCTGAGGTGATGACGCCTTCACCACCAGAATCAGCTCGTCAAGCACAGGCAGCTTCCTCTTCACTCCCAATAACAAGAGTGAATTGGGCGCAACAACCACAGTCTCAGCCGCAACAACCACAGCCTCATCCACGGTTGCGGAATAGAGGAAGAAATGAAGAGACTATCACTATCCCTCAAACGGAAGATTGGGATAGTGAAGCCACTCATTCTCCCTCTGCGCTCCCAATCACAAGAGTGAATTGGGAGAACGATTGGAGTAGGAGATGTGTGTGCGGGGCTAGACCTGGGCGATGTCAGCATTAGCCAGGTGCATTTTGAAGTTTAAAAAACAGCCCTTCTCAGGGCTGTCCAAATGTCTAGAAAAGAGACTGTTCAAATTGCCAAAGCAATTGGGTATGAGAGAGGAGTAGTGTAATTATAAACACTGACTCTTTACTCTGTGTGTGTGTGTGTGTGTGTGTGTGTGTGTGTGTGTGTGTGTTTGTGTGTGTGTGGTTAGTAAATGGCGTGATTTTGGATAGTAAATAATATGGTTTGTTTTGGCTGCTTCCCGTGTGTGTGTGTGGTTAGTATATGATGTGATTTTGGATAGTAAAAAATATGGTTTGTTTTGGCTGCTTCCCGTGTGTGTGGTTAGTATATGGTGTGATTTTGGACAACAAAAAGGATTACGGATCTAGGTCACACGCTAGATTATTCCTGGAGAGGGAGAAAGCAGTTTCAGAGCCACGCCACTGTCGGTCGACAAGAACTGGTAAGAAATTGAAACTATCCATTATTTAAACCTTCGGGTAATTCATTGTGCCACTATATAAACTTAAAACTTATTTAAGATAAATCTAAATCATAATAACAGTAATTAATTGTTATTTCACTCGTAATATTATTAACCATTGTCATAATCATCACTTAGCTTATGATAATAACCATCTTTAATCTAGCTCAGTACTAAATAATGAAATAAAACCAAATAAATAGAATAACTCTACCCACAATAAAAGTAAATCATAAAAGTTAAATCACAAGTAAGTATGACAAGACCAACGGCCAAAACACCAAGGAAAGCAATTCCACTATCCTTCAAAAAGAGGACTACAGCAGCCAAACATGGAAGACTAAGCAAGAAAATGGATAAGTTAAACAAACAACTAATCACAGATCCAGTTGTAGACTTGCTACCATCCGAAATATTAACGGCAACATTCTCCTCAAATATAAATGCAAAAGAAATAACCCAGACGACTTTAGATGTACATCCGGGGTCACCTAGGGTTACCAGAGCTACTGCCAGGAAAATAACAGGCCAAATAACCAATGTGGATGAAGCCATCAAATACAAAAATGGTAAAAAACCTATTAGCATACAGATCATATCCAAAAATTCAACAATAAACGAATTAGATCACCAAGGAGTGAGAACTGACAACATAATAACAGCAATAACAGGAACGGAAAACGTAGCAACAATAGCAACACCTGAAATGGAAAAAACAATAACAACAATATCAACAAATGACCCACATGAAAAGAATAAAGCGGGAAGTAAAAATGCAACAACAAACAAAATAGAGAAACAGGGAGAGAGAACTGGCAACACAACAACAACACTAAATTCAGGAACGGAAAAAAGAAAAACAACACCTGAAAAGGTTAAAACAACCATAACAATAACAACAGACGACTCGCAGGAAAAGAATAAAGCGAGAAACAAAGATGCAACAATCAATGAAAAATATAAACAAGGAGTGAGAACTGACAACACAGCAATAACAATAACACAGGAAACAGAAAACACAACAACAATAATAACACCTGAAATGGAAAAAATAACAACAATAACAAAAGATGACCCACATGAGAAGAATATAACAGGAGACGAAATATATCAAATGAATCAAACTTCAATCAACATAAACCATGACAACAAGGACAACATCAACATAACAGAAAAGAAAAACTGCTACACCTTACACAGTAGTCAAGAACCCGGACCATATAAACACATCTCGGATAGAGAGATGGAAGAGATAAACAAAGCAATTAGTGAGGCTGATCGGGTTGAACGGTACGGAAAGGAATACGAACAATGGCAAACAGTACCAGCAAAAACAAGCAAAAGGGCATATGGAAATGGAAATAAAGAAGATAAAGGGAAACATCCAATGAAAGGCCCACACAAAATCAAAAGTATCAAACACGTTAGAACGAATATTGACAACAATAGCAAACTAAAAACAATTGTGCAAAATGAACAAAACAGCACCAACGATAATATTGGCAACAACATCCAAAAATGTAGGTACATAGAAAATACCTCTAAGAACAAAAACGACAATTATAATCAACAAACAGGAGATAGCAACAAACAAAAGATGTATCAGCAACATCAACAACAAAGGAAAATGGGCAATCACCAATATCAGTACCATGCACCAGAACACACTATCTTCATAGCCAGTGCAACTTCGAGACTGCTACGCATTAGTAACAGGAGCCTAGCTAATGCACTCATACAACAACATGGCGGAGAGTTTAGGATTGTTAGACCGCAAAAGGATTATATCATAATACAATGCAACACATTGAAACAAGTCTGCAAATATATGGAAATCACATCCATAGCAGGGCTCCCAGTACAAATCACAAGGCACAAAGCCACAATCAAACATTACAATAATAATAACAAAACAAGCACAACTCAAGATAAGGATAAATACACCCAAATATCATATTTAGCAAACCAAGCTAAATACAAAGCAATTCTTAAACTACCTCGAACAATGGTGTGGAAAACGCAAAAAAATATTGAATATGACCTCAGATTTCACAAAATAACTTGCAAAAGGGTTGTCAAATTACGAAATCATCTAGGAATGGAAACGTCAACAATCCTACTAGAATTCCAACAACCCCCACCAGCACACGTCAGAATTGGACCACATGGAACTAAAGTAAAACTACAGCAGTACATCAACAAACCCCGATACTGCAATAACTGCTGTAAATGGGGTCACTTTTCTTCCCGCTGCCGTTCACACCCAAGATGTGGAAAATGTGGCGGCAAACACACAGGAACATGCTTTATTAAAATACCAAAGTGTGCTAACTGTAGGGCTGATCACAAATCATATGATACACAATGCCCCATAGCAGTACAAGAAAAAGTTATTATTCGACTAATGGATCAACAAAACATCTCCTATAATCAAGCCAAGAAACAACATATGCAAAAGGAAATCATACCTAAAGCAAAAAAGGCAGAAGTACAACCCAAATTAAAAACAACTAAACAAAATAATGACAAAGATACAACAAGACAAGCTTCAAATCAGGAACAAACATTAATACCTGCGAGAACGAGAAACCTAGATACAACCGCAAACACCGGGATATTTTTCAATAGAACAACCATTGACACCTATTTAAACAAACTACAAAAATCAATCAGCAACCAAATGAAGAACGACCGAATTACTAAAGATGAATTTATTAGCATATATATGCAGCAAATACAGGACTACCTAGCATCAACCCATCACGAATAAATCAACAACAAACAAAAAAAAATATTAACAAAAGCATAAACAATGGATATTGGAAATAGACATAAAAAAAAAAAAAAATAATGCTTCGACTAACAAAACAAAAAACAAGACCCCAGACAAGTTACTTATATGGCAATGGAATTGCAGAGGGCTAAATAAAAACCATGGAGAACTAATCGCAGCAATCCACGGAACAATCACCAAGCCCAAGATCATCTGTCTTCAAGAAACTCTACGTAAGGAATCTAGTACAAACATTCCTAAAATAACAGGATATCAAACTACATTCTTAAAACACAGAAGTACCGGCAAAAAAGGAGGAGGCCTAGCCATATATGTACATGAGACCATCACAGACGCAGTAGAGGAAGTTATTAATGTGAACTCAGGAGAAACACCAGTTGAATTTCAAAAAATTGTTTTCACAGTAGCAACCAAAACAATACATCTGTACAACATATATGATCCAGGACAAAATAGCCAAAACAACAACCGACTTTTTCAACAAATATTCAAAAAAAGGGGCACAAACACTATTATCTGCGGCGACTTCAATGCACATCACACAGAATGGGGTAGTGACCGCACAGATACAAGAGGGAAAAACATCTTAAAATACATAACAGAAGAACAACTAGAACTTTTGAACAACGGAACCCCCACACGTATAGACCCCAGCCAAGGCAAACTCTCTACCATTGACCTAACCATTGCGACGCCTAGCCTGGCTGTAATTACCCAATGGGAAGTGATGCAACATTCTACATTAGGCAGCGACCACTTCCCCCTATGTACCACCATATACGTCTCGTGCCCAACGGAGCAACAAAAAACACAACAAAGATGGAAACTCAAAAATGCAAACTGGAACAGCTTTAAAGACCAACTTAAATTAGTAAACCTTGCGGAAATCCAAGATGAGGATATAAATAAATATTACGATAATCTCATACAAATTATAAACGAAGCGACAAATAAGAGTATACCCAAAACAACAGGTTTCGATTATAAACAGACGGCAATCCCATGGTGGACAGAAAATTGCAAAATTGCCATTCAGAAGAAAAAAACAGCCTTAAATCGCTTTAAACACACAAAAACCGCCTCTGACTTTCTTATATACAAACAAACAGAAATCAACACTAGGACGGTAATAAATGAGGCAAAAAAGGACTCATGGAGAAGATACTGCACAACGCTCAATCATAAAACAAATACTAAAGAAATCTGGAATAAAATAAAAGCCATGAAAGGCAAAACACCCACAACAGCGCCGAAAATCCGGGGAACAAAAAACAACATGGAAGTAGCAGAGAAGTTAGCCCAACACTTTGCTAACTCCAGCAGCGATAACAATCATAAACACGAGTTCTTACATCAAAAATCAACATTAGAAAAAGAATTTCCCCACATTTTCAAAGATCGAGACAACAGAGATTCGCCACTGAATGACCCTTTTAATCTGAAAGAATGGAGACAAGGCCTCAGCCAAAAAAAAAGTACATCACCAGTAGAGGATAACCCAGGCTATGAAATATACAAACAATTACCACCCAATATGCAGAGCATTACCTTAGACTTAATAAATCTGATATGGAGAACAGGTCGCATCCCCACACTATGGAAGCGAGCCATAATCATAGCCATCCCAAAACCAGGCAAAGACCCTACTAATGTAACCTCCTACAGACCTATTTCACTAACAAATACAATCTGTAAGGTAATGGAAACAATGGTTAACAATAGATTAAAACACCACCTAGAACAAAATCAACTACTGGCTGAAACCCAAAGTGGATGATTTAGGACTAAACGATCTACACTTGATCAATTAATCCGTCTGGAAGCCAACATCAAATTATCATTTAATGCCAAAAGGAAAAGAGATAGACACCTAATAGCAATATTTCTAGACCTAGAGAAAGCCTTCGACCTAGTCTGGACCAATGGCCTCATATCTCAACTCAACCAATTTGGCATAACAGGAAGAATGCACCGCTGGATAGCAAACTTCCTTACGGGAAGAACCTTTAAAACTAGAGTAAGAGAGGCCTTGTCCAAACATATACACTGGATAATGGAACCCCCCAAGGAAGTGTGATTAGCCCAACCCTATTTAATCTAATGGTCAACAATCTAACCAACTATCTCAAAAATTGCCCAGTTGATCTGTCACAATTTGCCGATGACATTAGTATCTGGAAAGCAGGAAACCCGAATAGTCAAAAGAACATCACTCAAATTCAGAAAGGACTAGACATCATCGGCACATGGGCCAACAACTGGGGTTTCAAAATATCCCAAATAAAAACAGTTGCCATGCTCTTCTCCCCAACTAATAAACAACCTAAATACCCTAAACTATATATGCAGAATCAGCCCATCCAATTCCAAAAGGAGACCCACTTCCTGGGAATGCTACTAAATGAAACAATCAATTGGAAATCACACATACAACAAACTATTCAAAAATGTCAAAAAGATCTAAACATACTTAAAAACATCAAAGGTACTACATGGGGAGCTGATCAGCAAACTATGCTAATGATCTACAAATCTTTAATTCGAAGTAAGATAGACTATGGCTCCCAGATCTATTCCTCAGCCAACAGGGAAACACTTAGACAACTAGATAGCATCCAATATAGAGCACTTAGACTTTGCACTGGTGCATTACCGAACACCTCCCTGGAAGAACTACAAATCCTCGCATGTGAACCACCATTACAACTGAGAAGAGAAGAACACATACTTAGATACGCCTGTAGAATCTCAATACATAAGGAGATTAATCCCACCAGAAACATAATAAGTAAATGTCAAACCACCTTTAGCTCAAGACTGGTACCACATCCTCCAGCAGCTAACAAAATACACACACTCTGCAAAGAACTCAATCAAATAGAACTCCAAGCAGAACAACTACTTATCAAGGACCCCACACCTTGGAAAAATAACCAACCTAACATCAACCTAACAGCACTCCAACTGGTACATAAGCGCGACAACCCCAATATCACATTAACACAAGTACAAAGCCTCATCAACAACAACTATGATGGATATGTAAAAATCTATACTGACGGCTCAAAATCTAAAGAACTACATAGAACGGCTGCAGCGGTAGTGATCCCAGAACATCAGATCACATTTACGACAAGACTACCGGATGACTGTTCCATATATACCGCGGAATTCTGGGCCATCAACCGAGCCCTAAAATGGATAGTAACACAAAATCAAAAACAGTACGTAATCATAACAGACTCACTTAGTGTACTTGAAAGTATTGAGACAGGTAATTCCAAAAGTAGACAAAATCTTCTAGAGGACACTATGCTGACCATCAGGGAAGCAGATAAATCACACCAAACCATACACTTCTTGTGGGTGCCATCTCACATCAATTTGCCTGGAAATGAAAAAGCAGACAAAGCAGCAAAAAGCAGTCTGATGAAAGACCAAATTGAACCCGTACAGTACAACACTCAGGAACTATATAGTCAAGTCAGGGACAGAATTAATAATAAATGGCAACAACAATGGGAAAACTCCATAAAGGGTAGACATCTATACCAACTACAAAAAGAGGTCACTAGAACCCAATGTTTACCAAAAAGCCTTGCAGCCATTGATATTAAAATAATCAACAGAATCAGAACAGGTAAAACACTACTAAATGGCAGCTTTATGAAACATATAAGTACAGGACCCACGCCGGATAAATGTCCACACTGTCCAGAAACTGAAACATTGGAACATGTATTCAACATATGTCACAAATATCATCGACAACGTACCGTCTTCCAACTACAACAAAGAAAACTTGACTCAGTTACATCATTCCCCCAAATTCTAGATAAAAGGTATAACAAAAACGTAAATGCTACCTATATAAATATACTTAATTACCTAAAATCAATAGACATAAAACACAAAATATAAATATCAAAACCATCAAATAAGTAAATAAACATAAACATAGCCAAAGAGTTAATATTTATCAATCAAGGGGCCAGAGCAGATAATAACATCGCTAGCTCAAAAAACAGACCCACGTAACAATGCCTTAAATAAACGGACAAAAAAAAAATTATAACTATCAAATAGATAAATAATTAACGAGGCCATATCGGTTAAAGGGGCCAGAGCGGATAGTAATACCGCTAGCTTAAAAAAGCAGAACAACTTAACATTACCCTAAAATAAATATATAAAATAAAATAGAAAAGGGGAAAGGAAGGGAAAGGGGGGATAATATAAACATTGTAATGCGAGGAAAAAAGGAAGAAACGGGAGAAAGGGAAGAAGGAGAAGGGGGAAAAAAAGAGAACATTACACTAAGTAGTGGCACAATGTAGGTACAGTAAAACCAGTCAACCGGCAAGTGGCAAGATAAGTGTGATGAGAACACAGGGATCAAATAGTGATAGCTCAAGGAAACATAACACCGACAAACCGACAAGAAAAAGTAAAAAGAAAGGGAAAAGAAGGATGGAAGAAGGAAAAAGAAAGAAAGAGGGAAGAAGGTAGTAGGAAGAAAGTGGGAAAGAGAAAAGGGAAAAGAAGAGAAAAAGAAGAAGGAAGAAATGAAATAACACCAAACTCTAATCTTTTTTAAATATTTTTAATTTTTAATTTGTTTTAATTTTTTTTAATTTTATTTTATTTTATTTTATTTTTTTCCCTAGGGTTCTAATTTGGTACGAGAACCCTTTTCAAACAATCTCTTTCTCGAAATCTAACTTGATCAATTTTGACCACCGCTCAAAATTAAACAAGCTAAAATACCTAACAGTGACTACACTTATTTATGTCGCTAAGACATTTTAGCAATTAAATTTGTTAAGGACCTACATGTACACTATGTACTAGAAATATTTATTGTTAGGAAAGATGAAAAATTCTATGACTATATGGATTTGATATAATTGCACAGGTGGCTTACACAATATTGGTATTTGTTCTGCCTTCCTGCTTTGCCGTGACCCGACATTTTACTCTAAGGCGAGACTGCCATTTAACGCGGGTGCCGGGGAGACTGCGACAACACAGCCTAGTGTAGTCAAAGTTACCTTTGGTCCCGACCAATCAAATAGCCCGACCCTCGGGCATTAACTGGTCGCGAAAGCACATAGTTGCGCATGCGACCTTAATTCATATTAAAAAAAACAAAAAACAAACAATAACAATAACAACAATAACAATAATCATAATAATAATAACAATATCCTTAATCAAGGAGCTCCAACAAATATCACCCTGCCAAAAAATAATAATCAATCAAAACAACAACAACAAAAACAAAATCCAAAACTACAAAATCATCAAAATAAAACAGTCACAACTACAACAACTCCTATAACAACATGTGATACTCAGACCCAAACCGAAAATTCCATTAATTTGGTAAATAATATAACCCTCTCTACCATCGGAACAGCTATCTCAGAAATAGGTCGTTACATTAGTAATGCAACCAATAAGGATAGAGATTACATAGTTACCCTCACAAATGGTCTTCGTGTCCTTTTACAACATATGGAAGAGGGTATAAAAACTGAAAAGATATTTCCCCAACATGAATAATACACCAATAGAAAATAATAATAGAAACATAAATAAACATAAATCCAATCTAATAATATGGCAATGGAATGATAGAGGCATAACAGTGAATATTAATGAACTAAAATTGAAACTAATAAATACACCAATTAAACCTGATATTATCTGTATCCAGGAAACTAAAATAACTTCTAAAACTAAATCACTACCAACTATACAAGGATATGCTCCTGGATGTTTTCAAAATAGGAAAGAAGGACAAGGGGGGGGGGGACTAGTTGTTTATTTAAATAATAATATTCCATCAGCCTCAATAATTCCAATAGACTCAGAAAGAATTTCAAATTCTCAAATTGAAGTACAGGCCCTTTCAATAAATACGGGCAAAACTAAATTTATTCTATACAATGTTTATGATCCAGGGGGAGGTAATAAAGAAACACATAATCTTGCACTACAAGAACTTAAATTACACATAGGTAATAATCAGGCAATTGTGTTAGGTGACTTTAATTCTCATAATGAAATATGGGGATGTGAAATAACTAATAGTAGAGGTAGGAGACTTGAAAAATGGATTAATGAAACTAATCTTATAACACTTAATGATGGTACAAAAACCAGACTTAATCCGGTAGATGGCACTTTATCAGCCATAGATCTTACTTTATGTACTCCTAAACTTGCACAAATAGCAACATGGAGTGTAGAACAAACTGATACGATGGGAAGTGATCACTTTCTCATCATAACTACTCTACAAAACTCTGCCCAATTAGAAACTAATAATAAAATCCCTAAATGGAATTATAAAAAAGCAGATTAGGATAACTTCCAACAAAATATTAAAAAAGAAAAACTTGAAGATCTTCAAAGTAATGATATAAATCAATATTATGAAAATATTACAAATGCAATAATAAGGGCAGCTAATGTCTCTATTCCAAAAACTAATTGTAAACCCAATAAACTTAGTGTCCCTTGGTGGACAAATGAAATCAATAATTTTAGACAAAATAAACGAAAAGCATTAAATAGATTTAAACGTACAAATAATACTGAGCATTTTAAAGAATATAAAAAATATGATACTGAATTAAAATATGCAATAAAACAGGCTAAAATTAATACATGGCAAAAATATTGTAGCAACTTAGATTATAAAACTAATTCAAAACAAGTCTGGGATAAAATTAGAATAATTAGGGGTAAACATACAAACAATACGCCCAAAATTAATAATACCAGTAACCATAAAGAGCAAGCTGACTCATTAGCAATACATTTTCAAGCTATGAGCAGTAATACAAATCACACAAAGAAATTTCAGGAACATAGAAATAAAGTTGAAAAAGAATATAAACATACATTTACAGATTTAGGGACTAAAAACTCTTATTTAAATGATGAAATTACTATTAATGAATGGTACCAAGCACTTAAAACTAAAAAAGACACCTCACCTGGAGAGGATACAATAGGGTATTCAATTTACAAAAAAATTACCTATTAACTTTATACAAATAATATTAAATATGTATAATAAGATTTGGGAGACTGGAACACTCCCATAAAATGGAAAACAGCAGTAGTTATCCCAATATTAAAACCAAATAAAGATAGAAATGATGTTAATTCATATAGGCCTATTTCCCTTACAAATAACATATGTAAAATTATGGAAATTATTATTAATAATAGACTTAAATATCCTTTAGAAACCAATAATCTAATATCTAACAATCAATGTGGTTTTCGTAATAATAGATCTACTATAGATCAATTAATTAAATTAGAATCTGCCATTAAACTTGCTTTCAATAACCATCAACGTAAAAACAGAAACCTTATTGCTGTCTTTTTAGATATGGAAAAAACATTCGATCTAGTTTGGACTAAGGGATTATTAACTAAATTAAACCAATATGGTATAACTGGCAATATATATAATTTCATAAATAACTTTCTAATTGATCGTAAAATTATTACTAGGGTAGGAACAACTTATTCTGAAAAGTACAGTTTAGAAAATGGTACCCCTCAAGGGAGTGTACTCAGCCCTACCCTATTTAATATTATGATAAATGACTTGGATAAAAATTTAGCTACTCTGCAAGTTGAACTTTCACAATTTGCTGATGATAGTGCCCTATGGCGAGCAGGTGACCCATCAAATCAAAATCATATTGCTGAAATACAAAACAGTTTAGATAATATAGGCAACTGGGCTGATAAATGGGGATTTAAATTTTCACACCAAAAAATAGTAGCTGTACTATTTACCCCATATAAACATAATATAATATATCCAAAACTCACCTTACAAAATCAAGATATAACATTTGTAAAGGTAGTTAAATTTTTAGGAATGCATTTTGACCAACACATGAAATGGTCATATCATATTACAGACCTAATTAGAAGGTGTAATTTAGACCTTAATCTAATTAAAAGTATCCAAGGTACACATTGGGGTGCCTGTCAAAAAACAATAATTACTTTATATAGATCACTTATTCGATCTAAAATTGAGTATGGTTGTCAGATTTATGCTACGGCATCATCAACACTACTCAATAAAATTACACAAGTACAACGAAAAGCTCTCCTTATAGCAACTGGAGCATTGCCATCTACATCCACGGAGGAATTACAGGTCTTGGCAGGTGAACTTCCACTTCATTTGAGAAGACAAGAGATCATGTTGAGATATGTCGCTCGTTTGTCAACTCATAAGGAAACTCACCCCACATTACAAATAATCAAAAAATGCAATAAACCACTAATAAAACGAGGTAAATATTATAACTCCTTTGGTAAACAAATAAATAATATAAAAACCAAACTCCCTGTGGATATATTTCAAGTACAAAAAATCAAACCTCCAATTATAATTCCCTGGAGACTAAATTATATACATGTAGATCTCTCCTTACTAAATCAGGGTAATAAAATGCATAACCCACATTTTTTGAAAATTATTGTAAATGAAAATGTAAATAATAAATATAAAAACCATTTAAAAATTTATACTGATGGTTCTAAAACAATTGATCCTGCAAGAACAGCAGCAGCATGGGTCATACCTAATTTACAAATAAATGAAGGCAAACGCTTACCAGACTATTGTTCCATATATAGTGTTGAATTTTGGGCTATACTACAAGCCCTGATGTGGATTCAACAAAATAAACCATCAAAAGCTCTAATTGTTAGTGACTCGCTTAGTGTCCTAAAAACTATTAATAATAATAATTCTAATAGTAGGAAAAACTTCCTTTATCAATTACAATATCAAATAACTAAACTTAAAACACAAAATATCATAGTAGATTTTCTATGGGTACCTTCACACATAGATATAAAGGGAAATGAAGTAGCTGATAAATTGGCTAATAACAAACTAAATGAACTACATTATGACCCATTACAGTATAGCCATACTGAAATATATAGACTAATACATGAAATGATAAATAATATATGGCAAAATACCTGGAGCTTATCCAATAAAGGGAGAGTACTACATAACGTTATCAAAACTGTTAAAAGAACAGCAACAATACTAGGCAATACGAGGAGGGAACAAATTAAAATGAATAGGATAATGATAGGAAAAACAAAGCTGGCTAACAGCTTTGGTAAATACATAGGACCATTCCCCCATAACATTAACTGCTTTAAATGTAAACAACCAGAAGATCTAGACCATATATTCAATAAATGTATTGGTAATATTATACATAGAAACACACTTAAAAATAAACAAAAATTAGGGAACTGAATAAGTATATATCCAAATATACTTAACTTAACCCAACCTAATATACAATTAACTGCAAAAAACATAATTGATTTCCTTATTAATTCAAACTTAATTGATAAAATATAACATTAACATAGGATACTATATATCAAATAAAACCACAAAATTGATAATAAAGTAAAATATAACAAAACATAACTTAGATTACTGAATTGGACTGAGACTCTGGGGGGTTGGTGAGAGGGGGGGACATTGGTAATTGGTCTATATGATCATACGCAACTTGCGAGCCAATGTTGACCTATAATTATTAATCCACAGAGTTTCACTCACAATTTTTTATTTTAGGAATAATAACTAGTTCATTAGATTACTGGGTTGGATTGAGGCTCTGGGGGGTTGGTGAGGGGGGGCTTTGGTATGTGGCCTATGATCACACGCAATTTGCGAGCCAAAGTTGACCCATAATTATCAATTCACAGAGCTTCACACCTTTCTACCCTCATAATAATCACATTATTATTAATATTATAAATATTAAAATAAATGTAGTAATAACCAGTCCATTAATAATTAAGTTTTACACTAACCTGTGACTCTGTTGGAGTTGTGATATGAGTGGGTGTAGATATTGACTTCATATTGAACTTCTACGCAATTGCGAGTTTACGCTCACTCATGATCATGATTCTGACAGAGATTACCGCTATACAGTTTATATTGGAATTCTAAGTGTAGTCTGGGAAAACCTTCATAATAACACCCTGCTTTCCAAACTCTTTCCTGTCAGAATAAAAGCTAATGGCACTTAATATTCAAAATTGTTCGATAACAACCTTGAACTGGAATTCAATGAAAGTGACAATTGCATGGACAATATTCAAAGGATAACAAATGGAGCCATTGATGCTATCACTGACAACAAGGGAAACGTGGAGGACCAGACTACAGATCAGCCCTTCTCAGGGCTACTTGATGTTCAGCCCTTCTTAGGGCTACTTAATGTTAATTGTTATAATTGTGTTGTACTGTTGTAATTGTGCTGTACTGTAACTATTTCCCACCCTTTGTGCCTCTTGGGAATAGGGGAAGGCTAGTGAAACAGTGGGGACACAGGCTCTTTTCTATATAGAAATCGCCTGGATTGGTGTACGCACATGTATACAGCCTGGTACACCTCTGTGCCTAATCCAATCAGTCCCTCTGGGAAGCTGGTGTTGACCCATTTCCCCCCCCCCCTCTATTTCTAAATCTCTATGTTGTTTTTGTTACATGGGTTTTTTTTAGATATAGAATTCTCAAACTCGATTGTAAGAGAATTCCATTTGACTAACCAAACATCAAATCTCAAATATGACCATTTCGGATCACACCCAACCAAATTTATAACTTAAAACAACCTAACATGAACAAACTTGCATAGTCACTCTGACACCCTAGTGTAGGTATTTTGTTTTTTCTTAGGGTGAATTTCCCTCTTCGAGAAGGGATTTTTGCCAGTAGGATGGTGGTGATTTGTACAGTACACTAAGTACTTACTTAGGGGCATAGTGATAAGCGTTAGGAAATTCGTAACTTATATATCTTGACACAATTGCACAGGTGGCTTACACATGATTGGTATAGGGCATCCACTAGCAAAACTGGATTAAATTTGAAATAAATCAAAAGGGATTGCAACCTCATGGACAACATATGCATACACTGCACACACTCACATATATGACCTTATTAGAATATATAAGGTAGTCTTAATCCAGGACTATCAGACCCCCGCAACACAATGTTGCAATAGTAATGTAATACAATAAATAACATTAAAACAATTCACAACACAACATAGTATAGCACTTCCACTTTGATACATGTCTTATGGGGTTGCAAGTATAATAATAAGGGTGTGGTACCTTGGCGCCTCGTGTTTCTTTGTTTTTGGGTCCGGTTGTATGTGCGGCGCTGCCTTTGCGTGTGAGACGACGATGAATTAATTCCCGGAACCTTTTCCTCCTTTGCCTCTTCCTGCTTGCCTGTCGATGAAGTTGATGGGGGTAGGTGTGGATGGGTCTTGCCTACCTACCCCGGGGCTCCCATCTATACCGATAGTTACTTTTTAGTAATTCGGTATAACCCCCAAATTGATAAGTGTACTACTGTACACATATATAAAGGTAAATAAATGTTCAGCGATATGCTGGATATAAAAGTTGCCCATATGTCCCTTGTGGACGGCGGCAACTATAAAAAATCAAACTTGCTTGCTTGCATTTGAACCATTAATGCATCAAATAGGGATAAAACCTATATAAACACCCTCACAAATAGACTTAGATCCCTTTCAAAACAAATAGAAGAGGGTATAACAAATGAAGCGATATCCCCACAATATGAATAGTACAAAAATAGAGAATACTGATAGAAACATAGATAGACATAAAACTAATATAATCATATGGCAATGGAATGCTAGAGGGATAACTGTAAATATAAATGAACTTAAATTAAAATTAATAAATACAGCAGTTAAACCAGATATCATCTGCATTCAGGAAACCAAAATAACTACAAACACTAGAACATTCCCATCTATTCAAGGATATGCCCCTGGTTACTTTCAAAATAAAAAAGAAGACCGGGGGGGGGGGGGGTCTAGTTGTTTTTCTAAACAATAATATCCCATCAGCTGCTATAATCCCAATAGAATCAGATAGGATAAAAAAAACTCTCAATTTGAAGTACAGGCCCTTTTAATAAATACGGGCAAAACCAAATTTACCCTCTATAACTTTTATGACCCAGGAGGAGGTACTAAAGAAAGCCATAACCTTGCGCTGAAAGCCCTAAGTCAACACATCGGCACCACCCAAGCCATTGTCTGCGGGGACTTTAATGCTCATAATGAAATATGGGGGGGGGGGGCGAAACCACAAATAATAGAGGTCGGAGAGTTGAAAACTGGATTACTGAATCCAACCTTGTCATACTTAATGATGGGGCCAAAACCAGACTTAATCCGGTAAATGGCACTCTCTCCGCTATTGATCTCACCCTGTGTACTCCCAAACTTGCCCAAGTAGCATCATGGAGTGTAGAGCAATCAGACACTATGGGAAGTGATCACTTCCTTATAGTAACTACATTACAAATCTCTACACAGTTAGAAACAAACCTCAAGATTCCCAAGTGGAACTACAAAAAAGCAGATTGGAACAGCTTCCAACAAAACATTAAAAATATTAAACTTGATGATATTCAAAGCGAAGATATTGACATTTATTATGAAAATATTACACAGGCTATAATAATGGCAGCTAATGCTACTATCCCAAAAACAAATTGTAAACCTACTAAACTTAGCGTGCCATGGTGGACTAGTGAAATAAACACTACTAGACAAAAAAAAACGAAAAGCCTTAAAAAAGTTTAAACGTACAAATAACATTGCCCATTTTAGAGAATATAAAAATTATGATACCAAATTAAAAAATTTAATCAAGCAGTCCAAAATGAAAACATGGCAACAATATTGCAGCAAATTAGATCATAAAACTAACTCAAAACAAGTATGGGATAAAATTAGAATAATTAGGGGCAAACGTACTAATAATACACCAAAAATCAATAATACCAGTAATCATAAAGAGCAAGCTGATTCATTAGCGACCCACTTCCAAGCAATGAGCAGTAATGCAAACCACACTGCCAAATTCCAGGAACATAGAAATAAAGTTGAAACTGAATTTAAACATATGTTTACAGATCTAGGACCAAACAAATCATATTTAAATAATAAGATTACCCTTAATGAATGGTATCATGCTCTTAAAACTAAAAAAGACACTTCACCTGGAGAGGATATGATAGGATATTCAATCTATAAAAAATTACCTAGTAACTTTGTACAAATAATATTACATATGTATAATAAAATTTGGAATACAGGAACACTCCCTAAAAAATGGAAAACTGCAGTCGTTATTCCCATATTAAAACCAAATAAAGATAGAAATGATGTAAATTCATATAGGCCCATATCCTTGACAAATAATATATGTAAAATCATGGAAATTATTATTAATAATAGGCTCAAATACCACTTAGAAACCAATAATCTTATCTCTAAAAATCAATGTGGATTCCGTAACAATAGGTCCACCATAGATCAACTAATTAAGCTAGAATCTGCGATTAAACTTGCTTTCAATAATAGAAAACCTGAAAACAGAAACCTTATTGCTGTCTTCTTAGATCTGGAAAAAGCATTTGATCTTGTTTGGACTAAGGGACTATTAACTAAATTAAACCATTATGGCATAACAGGCAATATATATAACTTTATAAACAATTTTTTAATTGATCGTAAAATTATCACTAGAGTAGGAACAACCTATTCTGAAAAGTACACCTTAGAAAACGGTACCCCTCAAGGGAGCATACTCAGCCCTACCTTATTTAACATTATGATAAATGACTTAGATCAAAATCTAGCTACTCCACAAGTTAGGCTATCACAATTTGTTGATGATAGTGCTCTCTGGCGAGCAGGTAACCCATCCAACCAGACAAATATCGCTGAAATACAAAATAGTTTAGATAATATAGGTGTCACGTAATGTTGTAGTTTTTATTTAGGAAAGACATGTACTCGGGTTTTGTTTATCGTGTGCAACGATACCCGAGGGTGATTTTTTTATTTATATATATATATATATGGGCAGTTGTACTTCGGAATCGTGAGTACAATTCGCTATATGCCGCTCGTGCAAAGTGTTCTTGATACGGAGCACGAATCCGTATAAATACTTTGCTATATGTAAAGGGTCTTTACATTACTACGGGTTTTGTCAACAAGCGGCTGGTTTAAAACGACTGTTGACGATTGGAGTGTATATTACCTGTGCAAAGGATTTGTGGAATATTTGTCTGTGGAGAATTTGGATTATTTCATTCAATATTGACAAAGGGTGTACGGTTTTTCTTATTATTCACTTGTTCAATTAGGTTTTTACTGCACCATTTTAGTTTTATCACTTTTCTTATACATTTTTCTATCCTTTTATGTTAGCAATGTCTCATCAGGAGGCAGAAAGTAATGACATCAATAGAGGGGTCAGATCCCGACTTAATCTGTACTATGAGTGTACGGTGTCGGGAAATGTGTTATCAGCGCACCACCCCAAAGGATGCCAGTTGTTAATATCTGGATCGGACGAAACACCAAGGCAGCTAGAGATTCTAGCTGCTCTTAAGGCTATGTCCATTGACATGAAAAAAATTGTGTGTCTCCAAAATGCAGGACCCAAAAGGTACATGCTGTACCCAAGGGACCCAGAGACACCTATTTTGGATGTAGAGTTTTTTATGGTCAAAAACATACGGATGTATGTATATGCAGCCCCGCCGATAGAAAGGGATTTGGGACCCAAAATGGTGGAAATCCACTTTCATGGTCTGCCATTTTATATAGAGACTAGCGAAATTGAAATGAAGATAAAAGAAAAGTTTGGGGTTATCAGTAAAGGATCCAAATTAGCGGACTCCTGGGGTTATAATGGGATAACCTCAGCTGTGCGCATGATAAGGGTAGAGAAGGGGCAGGAGAAAAAAATCCAACCCTTTTTCTATGTTCTGGGTTTCAAAATAAGATCATGGTACAAAGACTGTGAGAAAGACAGGAAGTGCTCGAAATGCGGGGATATAGGACATGGGCCGTGGGATTGTAAGAAGGGAGAAGTAAGGCCTGGACCCTCAATGGAAAATGCAACTGAAACTCTCCAAAACAATAATCCAGACACGTGGGCAAAGGTGGTTAGTGTGTCTAAAGCAAAACCCATTGACATTCCAACTTTCGCTCACACCAATCCATTCGAATTGTTATCACAAGAGGGAACTTCTCCTAAAGGGAAAACTCCGAAAGCAAAAAGAATTTCTAGAGTAACATCAACTCCAATCAAATCCCCCCAAAAGAAACAAAAACCCAAACTCAAAAAAAGAAAGGCTGAGACCTCATCTGATGAGGAATTTTTTCCCATTAGTGGGGGGTCTGATAAAGAACCTGTTTCTCCCTCTCCTTCTTGTAAGGAAACACCTCAAACAAAGGAAGCCAATGAAGCTCCAACTCAAATAGAAGATAAGGTAGATTCACAACTGGGAGTTACCTTAGAAAATGAATCGAATGGCAACATGGATACACTGACCACAACTATTGATATTGAAACCGACAATGAACAGTTCCTTGATACTTTATACTCAAACATAACCAGTGATTTTGAAATACCGATAAGTGAGACAGAAACCCAATCAGGGGATATTGATCCAGGTTCCCCTCAAGTTGGGGAAGATATAAGCATTAAATTATAAACACTAGACAATAAATTATATCCATGTAAAATTTGCGGCCACCTGGAGATAAACTAAAAATGGAAGAACAAAACTTCCGTTTAAAGTCAATAAATGTTAATGGTTTAAACCAAGAGAAAGTTAAAAAGTTAATACAAATTAAGGACTTTGACTTATTTTTTATTCAGGAGACACATTATGGACTAACTGACAAACTTAAAGAACAACTTGAAAGGAAGCTGGATTGTATTATAATTAAAAATGACCCTGATGGGAGGGATAAATGGGGAGGGGTAGCTGTTATGGTTAAAAATAAAGTAGGAATTAAATGGGAAAGAATAGAGGAGGGTTTATTTTTTAAGGGGAGATTAATTCATTTAAAAATAGAAAATTGTCATTTTATAAATATATATATGCCAGCTGCTATTAATATGAAACGTGCTTTTGCAACGAGGTTAAAGGAGTACTTAGACAACTATATTGGGGAAAATTTGATAATAGGTGGGGACTTTAATTGGATTGAGGACGAAATAGACAGACAGTCAAGGAAATTAGCTAAAAATGACTTAGAGATTAGGGACATAATGAAACTCATTATGGAATCATTAGATTTGGTTGACATATATAGACGGTTAAATTTATTAAGGGTGGGGTACACTTTTATACGAGAAGACACAAGAAGTAGATTAGATAAATTTTGGGGTACATGTTTTGGCACAAATAAATATATTAAATCAGGGATTTTAGATTATCAAGTTTCGGACCATAAATTAATTTTTTTAGAAGTGGGGATATCCAAAAGAACTAAATGGGGACGGGGATCATGGAAGTTAAACACTAAAATATTAAATATAAAAGAATTTACAGAAGAAATTAATAGGGAAATAGAAGATTTTAAAAATATAGGGAATATAAATATCATAGAAGAGTGGGATCAATTAAAAGTTAAATTTAAAAAAATAGCCATAAAACATTCAAAATTACGGATTAGGAAATTTAAATTAGAAGTAGAAGCTCTTGAAAATTTAATAACAACAACAACAACACAGGACACAAAAGAAACCTTAGAATTAAGATTAGGTAAACTAAAGAAAGATTTTTATAAAGGGAGGGGAATAAATGCTGGGTTATTTACAGAATTATACGGAAATGCAGAGGGTCTTTATAAAAGGGAAGAATTAAGAAGGGGGGGAGGGAAAACATTAGAGAAATTAAACACGGGAATGGAAATACTAGAAGACAAAACTCAAATATTAGAATACATACGTAATTACTATAAGGACCTATATACTTCACAGAGAATAGCGGACGAAGATATAGAAACATACTTACGAGAGACAAATTGTGAGAAAATTACCTCAGAACATAGAGACAAATGTGAGGAATTTATATCACAAGACGAAATTGTTGAGACAATAGGGAAATTAGGTAAAAATAAATCACCAGGAAGAGATGGACTTTCTGCAGAATTCTATAAAAAATTCTGTAAGGAATTGTCGCCAATTTTAGAATGGTTATATAACAATATTGCACTTAGGAATAGCAAAATGTCAAACACAATGAGGGAGGGTATGATAACAATAATATATAAGGGGAAAGGAAATAGGGACGAAATTAAGAATTGGAGACCCATCTCACTCCTTAATGTCGATTATAAAATTATTAGTAAAATTTTAACGGAAAGGGTCAAAAAGTGTCTTGACCCAATTATAAATATAAATCAAACTAGTGGGCCGAAAGGGAGAAACATACAGAATAACATTTTAAACATTAGAACTATAATTGATCATATAAATACAAATGGTACTACTAGTGCTATGGTACTAATTGATCAAGAAAAAGCCTTTGATCGACTTGAACAAAACTATATATATAAGACACTAGAAAAATTTGGTTTTGGAGAAAATTTCCAAAATTGGACTAAAATCCTGTATAATGATATAAACTCGATTGTACAGGTTAATGGAGCAAAAACGGAAAAATTTGAAATTCAAAGATCAGTGAGGCAAGGCTGCCCACTATCTATGTTATTATATGTAATAGCAATAGAAATTCTAAGTACCAAAGTTAGGAATAACCCAAAAATTGTAGGGATAAAAGTTCCAAACATCCGAGAAGAAGTTAAGATGTTACAACATGCAGATGATTGCACAAACTTTATCCAAGATGGAAAATCCTATAATGAACTTATAAAGGAATTTGACAGATTTGGAAAAGTCTCAGGTTCTAAGATAAATCCTGAAAAGACTGAAATTTTATTAATAGGAAACTGGAGAGGTAAGACACATGGTCTGCCTGCTCTTCTTATTAGAGATAATATAAAAACATTAGGAATAAATTTTGGAAAGAATGAAATGAAAAACAACTTGAAAGAAATAAAAGAAAAAATTATAAAAAATGTGGCAACCTGGGCACCTTTGCCAATATGCTTATTGGAACGAGCACAAGTTGCAAAAAATTACATGTATGTGCACTTTAATTACAAATTAAAAACAATAGACATTAAAGATTATACACTAAAAAGTATAGATAACGAGATTATTAAATATTTATGGGGCTATAGAATACATTATACAAACAAAAACACTTTATATAAGGAAGGGATGAGGGGAGGTTTAGGTCTCCCCCACCCAATCCTGATTAAACATACCAACATTTTGAATAGATTTAAAGAGATTAAAGAGGAGCCCAAAATAGCTTGGCAAGGGCTCTATATATATTACTTTGGTTTCTCTATGAAGCAGAGAAACGAAATATGTAGGAATAATAAATTAATTAAAACTGTAGAAGTGCCAAATAAATTAAGATACATAAAAGAATTATTATTCAAATATAGGGATACTAAGGAATTCTGGGACACCGATACAAAAAGCACATACAAATGGTTAACACAAGAAACAATAAATAAGGAAAAAAATAGGATAGAACAAAAATACATAAATATTCAATGGGATAGGGCATGGGGGAACTGGAATAAACTTAAATCAATCAAAATAAAAAGTACCTTGTTCAAATACATGCATGATGCATGGTTGACAGGGGAAATAGCAGTGAGACGGCATATGATCGAAGTGTCGCCAAAATGTCCACTATGCAAACATTTTTTATTTTCTAAGAAACATGTTATCACGGAATGTTCCAAAATCAAATTGATCGGAACAAAATTTTAACTAATATAAGGAGAAATCAAATATATGAAGAAACACAACTATTATATCTAGATGGTAATTTTACAAATGATGTACTACTACAAATAACAGACTTTATTACTAAAACTATGATAGCATGCGGACCAATAAAGAATTATGGGGAAACTTTTAGATAAGGAGGGAACAGGGACCTAAGGAGGAGAAAAGTACGAGCAATGAGAGCACGGGGCTATATCACATGGCGCTACGCGAAGTGGACAGGCCCGTGAAAGAGTTTGGAACAAAGCTCACCTAGGGACATTTACATTACAACAACTCACGTTTTTAGATAGGATCTATAATTAGTTTGTTTATTTTATGGGAAGCATGCTATCATACAAAATCACTGGTTATATATGTTTTACTCTGTGGAGATTTGTTTAATCTACACAGAAAGCCCGTTTTAAAGGGACTATAAACATTTTTGGAATGGAATAAGGAATTAATTATAAATAAATAAAGATCCAAAAACAGATCGAGAAGGGTGAAGTGCAAATAATAATAAATAAATTGCATGAATCCCATTTCGATCCAAGTGATCTAGTATATAAATAAGGAAATTACAAATATGGAACATCATAGAACAAACAGTAAAACAATAGGGTTTCTTCATTTTAATTTTAAGACACCATGTTTTGTACTAAATTCAAAATTTATTTGGACATATATGAATTAAATGAAAATAAAATATATACTGAAATAAATACCGTTAGAAAACTGGGAAATTTGACAAGAATGGCTATCCTAACAAATATACAGTATTCATATGAATACATATAGCAACATCCATATAGCACAACACAAATAGCATACACAGGATGTAGGAAACCCCTAGCCAGGGTTAACTTTATGAAATGAGACAGACACCCATGATGGACCCTAGGGTTCGGGTGAAAATGTCATAGAATAACACTAAGGACAAAAATATCCTCCTATTACCATATAATCCCGATGGGAAAAATTAAGGTTAGGTTAAATTAAATGGAATTTATAAAAAACACCCAACTACATATCGGGGGGAACACACACATACATGAAACTTTTTTATTAGTTTTTTCAATAGGGGGAGGGGGCATCTGTCTGGTGCCCCCCCCCCAAAAAAAAAAGGTTTCAAGCGAATTTGCTAAATAAGTGTGTTTTCAGCTTACTTGAGTTCTTTGTGGATATTTGGATTATAATTTATCTGTCTACAAAAGGAATACGTTTTTCTTATACTCACCTTGTTTTTTCAATTTGTTTTTCACTGCACTTTATAGTTTTTTCTTTTTATTTTCTATATTTTGGGTTCATTTGTTTCACAGTGTCAAATGGCACATCAGGAACAAGTTTCACATGATGGTAGGGGATCAAGGTCCAGGTTGAATTTGTATTACAAATGCACGGTGGATAATAATATGCTTGTAGCACACCATCCCCAAGGGTGTCAGATCCTAGTGTCTGGATCGGATGAGACGCCCAAACAACTCGAGATTTTGGCGACATTCAAAGCGATGGGGATAGATATGAAAAAAATTGTATGTTTGCAAAACGCTGGCCCTAAGCGTTTTATGTTGTATCCCCGGGATAAGGAAACCCCTGTTTTGGACGTAGATGAGTTTAGGGTAAATAACATCACAATGCATGTTCATGCTGCTCCACCAATAGAAAGGGAATTAGGTCCAAGAATGGTGGATGTACATTTCCATGGGCTCCCTTTCTATATTGACACCCAGGAAATTGAGGAAAAACTTAAGGATAGGTTTGGGGTTCAGGCTAAGGGAACTAAATATGCAGATTACTGGGGTTATGCAGGTGTCACTTCAGCAGTAAGGATTGTAAAAGTAGAAGAGGGTCAGGAAAAGAAAATTCCCCCATACTTTTATGTATTGGGATTTAAATTGAGAGCATGGTATCGGAACTGCGAAAGAGACAGGAAATGCTTTAAATGTGGACAAGTTGGGCATGGTCCATGGGAGTGTGGCATGGGAATGGCCGCACAGGGGACATCGATAGCAAATGTACCTTTGCTTGATGTTCCTAATGAAACTAACCCTAACACATGGGCAAAAGTAGCGAAGGCAGCTAAACCTGTTCAACTACAATTTCCTGCGTTTACGCATTCTAACCCGTTTGCAATATTACCACAAGTAGAGGGTGAAGGGTCCTCTCCTAAGGGAAAAGGACCCAGACCAAGGCGAGTTATATCCACAGCCACATCTACTCCAATCAAAATCAGTGCAAAAAAATGTCAACCCAAGCAGAAAAAGAGGAAGGTGGAAATCGTTTCATCCTCGGATGAAGATATTCCTCAACACAATGAGAAATATGAGAAGGAGACTCCTTCTCCTTCTCTTGTGGGTATGACAGTAGAACCAAATAAGGCAAAAGATGGAAATGAGATTGACAATTCACATTTAGAAGTTTCTGAAGAATCTGTGTTGGATGAAAATGTGTCATCCAATGCAAATATGGACACCTTAAATACAACTATTAACACTGATTCTGACTCTGGAAAAGACAATTTGAATGATACATTGTACACATCTTTTCTCACCAGTGATTTCTCAATATTAGTTAGTGAATTGGAAAATACAGTGGAGAATATAGATCCAGGCTCCCCTCAAAGTGGGGAAGATATCACTACTACTCATTAACATTAGCTCAATAAATTATATCCATTTAAAAATTAGCGGCCACCTGGAGAAAAACTTAAAATGGAGGAACAAAACTTCCTTTTAAAGTCTATAAATATTAATGGTCTAAACCAAGACAAAGTTAATAAGTTACTAAAAATAGGAGACTTTGACTTACTTTTTCTTCAAGAGACACATTACGGACTAACTGATGAACTTAAAGAACAACTTGAACGGAAACTGGACTGTATTGTTTTAAAAAATGATCCTGATGGGAGAGATATAAGGGGAGGGGTAGCCGTTATGGTTAAAAATAGAGTAGGGATTAAATGGGAAAGGATAGAGGAGGGTATTTTTTTTAAGGGGAGATTAATCCATTTAAAAATAGAGAAGTGTCATTTTATTAATATATATATGCCAGTGTGTAATATGAGAAATGCTTTTGCAACGCGTTTAAAGGAGTACTTAGACAACTTTATTGGGGAAAATTTGATAATTGGTGGGGACTTTAACTGGATTGAGGACGGAATTGACAGAAAGACGAGGAAATTAGTGAGAAGTGACTTACAGATTAGGGACACAATGAAACTTATTATGGATTCATTGGATTTGGTTGACATATATCGACGTTTAAATTTACTAAGGGTGGAATATACTTTTATAGGAAGGGATACATCAAGTAGATTAGATAAATTTTGGGGTACATGTTTTGGCACAAATAAGTATATTAATTCAGGGATTTTAGATTACCAAGTTTCGGACCACAAATTAATTTTCTTAGAAGTAGGGATTTTTAAAAGGACTAAATGGGGTAGGGGGTCATGGAAATTAAATAATCAACTATTAAATACAAAGGAATTTACAGATGAAATTACTAAGGAAATAGCAGATTTTAAAAATAAGGGGAATATAAATATTTTTGAAGAATGGGATAATTTAAAAGTCAAATTTAAGGAAATAGCTATTAAACATTCAAAATTCAGGATTCGGAAGTTTAAATTAGAAGTAGCCGCCTTGGAAAATCTGATCAACACAACAACAATACAGGGCATTAAAAACACATTATTACAAAGATTAAAGAGATTAAAGAAAGTTTTTAATAAAGGGAGGGGAATAAATGCTGGGCTATTTACCGAATTATATGAAAATGCAGAGGGTCTTCATAAAAAGGAGGAATTAAGAAGGGGGGGAGGGAAAATTTTAGAGACTTTAAATACGGGAATGGAAATACTAGAAGACAAAACTCAAATATTAGAATATATACGGAATTACTACAAGGACCTATATACTTCACAGAGAATAGCAGACGAAGATATAGAAACATACTTACGAGAGACAAATTGTGAAAAAATTACCTCAGAACATAGAGACAAATGTGAGGAATTTATATCACAAGACGAAATAGTTGAGACAATAGGAAATTTAGGTAAAAATAAATCACCAGGAAGAGATGGACTTAATGCAGAATTCTATAAAAAATTCTGTAAGGAATTGTCGCCGATTTTAGAATGGTTATATAACAACATAGCACTTAGGAATAGCAAAATGTCAAACACAATGAGGGAGGGTATGATAACAATAATATATAAGGGGAAAGGAAATAGGGAAGAACTTAAAAATTGGAGACCCATCTCACTCCTTAATGTAGATTATAAAATTATTAGTAAAATTTTAACGGAAAGGGTCAAAAAGTGTCTTGACCCAATTATTAATATAAATCAAACTAGTGGCCCAAAAGGGAGAAACATACAGAATAACCTTTTAAATATTAGGACTATTATTGATTATATCAATACAATTGGTACTACTAGTGCTATGGTACTAATTGATCAAGAGAAAGCCTTTGATCGACTTGAACATAACTATATAATTAAGACACTAGAAAAATTTGGTTTTGGAGAAAATTTCCAAAATTGGACCAAAATCCTGTATAATGATATTAACTCGATTGTACAGGTTAATGGAGCAAAAACGGCAAAATTTGAAATTCAAAGATCAGTGAGGCAAGGCTGCCCACTATCGATGTTATTATATGTAATAGCAATAGAAATCCTAAGTACCAAAGTTAGGAATAACCCAAACATTGTAGGAATCAAAGTTCCAAACATTAGAAACGAAGTTAAGATGTTACAACATGCTGATGATTGCACGAACTTTATACAAGATAAAAAATCCTATGATGAACTTATAAAGGAATTTGAAAGATTTGGGAAAGTCTCAGGCTCTAAGATAAATCCTGAAAAGACTGAAATTTTACTAATAGGAAACTGGAGGGGTAAGATACATGATCTACCTGCTCCTCTTATTAAAGATAATATAAAAACTTTAGGAATATATTTTGGAAAGGACGAACTGATAGTGAATTTGAAAGATATTAAAGAAAAAATTAAAAAAAATGTGGCAACCTGGGCACCTTTGCCAATATGCTTATTGGAACGAGCGCAAGTAGCAAAAAACTATATGTATGTGCACTTTAATTATAAATTGAAAACAGTAGACTTTAAAGATACTACACTAAAAATTATAGATAATGATATTATTAAATACTTATGGGGTAATAAAGTCCATTACACAAACAAAAATACGTTATATAAGGGAGGGATGAGAGGGGGTTTAGGTCTCCCTCATCCAATCCTTATTAAATACACCAACATTTTGAACCGTTTTAAGGAAATTAAAGAAGAGCCTAAAATAGCTTGGCAAGGGCTTTATATATATTATTTTGGTTTCTCTATGAAGCAGAGAAATGACATTTATAGGAACAATAGATTAACTAAAACTATAGAAGTGCCAAGGAAATTAAGGTATATAAAAGATTTATTATTCAAATATAGGGATGCTAAAGAATTTTGGGACATTGATACAAAAAGCACATACAAATGGTTAACACAAGAAACAATAAATAAGGAAAAAAATAGGATTGAACATAAATACATAAATATTCAGTGGGTTAGGGCATGGGGGAACTGGAACAATATTAAACCTATTAGGAAAAAAAGTACCCTGTTCAAATACATGCATGATGCATGGTTGACAGGAGAAATAGCAGTGAGACGGCAAATGATCGAAGTATCGCCCAAATGTCCACTGTGTAAAGGGTTTTTATTTACAAAAAAACATGTTATACTTGAATGTTCTAAGACGGCAGCTGATAGAAATCAAATTATAACAAATATTAGGTTTTCTCAGACATATGAAGAGAAACAATTATTATATTTAGATGGTATCTTAACCAATGATATTTTAATAAATATTATAGATTTTATTATAAATACTATGATAGCATGTGGACCGATAGTACCTAGAAGGGATGTTAGATAGGGAGGGAACAGGGAACTCCGGTGAGAAAAGTACGAGCAATGAGAGCATGGGGCTATA
Source organism: Unio pictorum (assembly GCA_030141615.1). Classification (NCBI taxonomy): domain Eukaryota; kingdom Metazoa; phylum Mollusca; class Bivalvia; order Unionida; family Unionidae; genus Unio; species Unio pictorum. Next base: position 12,346,602 of record JARLTB010000029.1, on the reverse strand, counting down.
TCACATGGCGCTACGCGAAGTGGACAGGCCCGTGAAAGAGTTTGGAACAAAGCTCACTGAGAGATATATACATTACAACATTTCACGGCTTAGATAGATTATAGAGTTAAGTTTTCATGTGTTTTTCTTACGGGAAGCATGCTATCATAGGAAATCACTGGTTTGAATATGTTTTTACTCTGTGGAGATCGTGAATCTACACAGAAAGTCCGTTTTTAAGGAATATAAACAATTTTGGAATGGAATAAGGGTTTAATTATAAAATAAATAAAGATTACAAAATAGATCGAGATAGGTGAAATGCAAATAATAATAAAAAATTGCATGAATCCTATTTCGATCCAAGTGATCTAGTAAATAAATAAGGAAACTACGAATATGGAACATCATAGAGCAAACAGTAAAACAATAGGGTCTTGTTTCTTTTAAGACACCAATATTTGTACTAAATTCTAAATTCTTGAAAATATATGAATTTACTGAAATAAATACCGTTTTAAGGGTATTTATACGATTAGAAAAACTGGGAAAATTTGACAAAAATGGCTATCCTAACAAATACACAATATTCAAATGAATATATAGCATCATACATATAGCACAACACAAATAGCATACACAGGATTTAGGAAACCCCTAGCCAGGGTTAACCTTGTGAAATAAGACAGACCCCCATGATGAGCCTTATGGTTCGGGTGGAAATGTCATAGATAACACTAGGGACGAAAATATCCTCCTATTATCATATAATCCCGATGGGACAAATTTAAGGTTAGGTCAGTTTTAAATGAAATTATAAAAAAACACAAAACTACATATCGGGGGGAACACATACATACATGAAAACTTTTTTACCAGTTTTTTTTTATAGGAGGAGGGGGCATCTGTCTGGTGCCCCCAAGAAAAAAAAAAAAGTTTCAAGGACTGTAGCTATAGGGTTATAGATCCGAGGGAGGGAGGATTGCACAACTTTAGCTGTAGGGGTAAGTACATTTTTGATACTGAGTGATAGCTTTTTGTATCACTATATTTACCTTTGCATGTTTGTTATATAGTTTTACACAGCATAATACTCTTGTTCGCGAGGCATTTAAATTGGTAAAGTAAAGCTATATTTTGTTAAAATATAATTGTTTACTATTCAGCATTATCAAACAGGGAAGGTGTACTATAGAACCTGTCATTTTGTCATTATGATAATAATAGTCTTGATAATTTACCGTGTATAACGTCATTACGTTATGTCTGTATCAAGGTTAGTACACGGTGTCGGGTATCTTTTCAGCTAATTGTACGAGGGTGTTAAACGTCCGGGGTGCCCGGAGCTGTCAAACGTCGGGAGCTGTGATTAAATGCACTGGTGTGTCCAGAGCTGTTTAGTGTGCCGGAGTGTCTAATGTCTAGCGTCCGGAGTGTCTAATGTCTAATGTCAAGGGTGACTCGGCGTGGAGCTGTCTAAATGACCAGAGTGTCTGGAGGGTCTAATGTTTCGCTGTATTCCGAGGGTCCGGAGTCTGTAGAAACTGTGAAGTTCTATTGTACCAGCTGTGGAGCTGTATACTAATAGTTGATTATATATATTTATTCGTAAATTGTTAGCCGTGGGCTAATGTGGGTTTGCGGAACCCAGTATATGGTTTGGGACTGGAAAGATAAGTTATCTGTCCTGTTATTATTTTTCAAATATAGTTCCGCTACTTGAGCGTATACATTTTTACTATATGAGTAATCCTGCATTGTTTACTACGTGAGTAAACTGTATTCATGTTTTTTTTTTGTATATTTTTTTTCGCTGGGGTTTTGTATCAGTTTTTTTGTATCATTGATTCGTATCATTGTTTTGTACCATTGTATCATTTATTTGTATCATTATATGAGTCGTTTGCATCTTCTAGTCTGTGCGTAATTATGTATAATTAAATCCAATATTTGGATTACAATACGCACGCATTTCATTGTTTTGTTTATATACATTTATCGCCACATTAAATCATAATTTTTATATCTGTATCATCAAAGCGTGTTTGGTTGTTAATCCGAAGTGGTCCGTCCCGGTTATCTTGTTACAAATGGTGTCAGAAGTGGGATCATTTCGGATTTAACAGAGCACGGAAATTGGTTTGTAGGTTTTTGTCTTTCAGACTCGCATGATAAAGTATAGAGGGGTTAGGTAGGTATCTAATGTTATTTTATTTCTTTGTATTTATTTAATAATTGTGTTGCAATTCTGAGAAGGGAAATACGGTTTACTGGTAATTGCGTGTTTTGTTAAGCCTGGACTTTAAGGTTGGTCACTGCCAAACTTCTGAAATGTCTTCTATGAAAGAACTGGTAGAATTGGGGAAACGGTTCGGTTATGATGGGAGTCCCTTAGAAATTTTGTTCGTGAGGAACAGGCTAGGGAGAGGGACCAAAGATTAAAGGAGAGGGAATTAGAAAGGGAAACCAAGAGGGAAATGCTAGAATTAGAAGAAAGGAGAATGGCTTTTGAAAAAGAAAAGATAGAACTAGAAAAACAGGCAGAAAAGGAAAAGATGGAACTAGAAAAACAGGCAGAAAAGGAAAGGATAGAACTAGAGAAAGGGAAGATAGAATTAGAAAAACAGGCAGAAAAGGAAAGGATAGAATGGGAAAGGGAAGCAGAGAGGGAGAAGATAGAAAGGGAAAAACAGGTAAGGTTAGAAACTTTGGAGATAGAAGATAGGAATAGGCAGAGGGAGCCTCAAAGGAATTCTGAGTTATTGCAAGCTAAAAAAGAGGGGGAACATGATGTTAAACTGAGGGGTCCAAAATTGCCCCCATTTGAAGACGATAAAGATAATATGGATAGTTATCTAAATAGGTTCGAGAGGTATGCTACGGTACAAAAATGGAAGAAAGACGATTGGCCGCTTCACCTTAGCGCGTTACTGAAAGGTAAAGCGTTAGACGTGTATTCGCGTTTATCCACGGCCGATTCGCTCAATTACCCCGTGTTGAAAGAGGCACTTCTCAAGAAATATGAACTAACTGAGCAAGGGTTTCGCAAGAAATTTAAATATAGCAAACCAGAGAGAGGCGAAACATTCACCCAGTTCGTCAGTAGGACTTATAATTACTTGCAGCGATGGGTGGAATGTGGTAAAGTCGTCAAGACATTTGAGGGTCTTGTTGATTTCTTGCTTCGTGACCAATTGTTAACAACATGTGGTAAGGAGCTATATTTATTTTTGAAGGAAAGGTCCTTCACAAATATACATGATATGGCCACATAGGCGGATTTGTTCGCTGAAGCCCGGGGAGGTTCGCAGAATGTCGTCACGCGAGATATCCAAGGGGGGAATCAGGTCAAAGACAGAAAACCCAGGGAACCTGATAAATCAGGTGGGCGTAACCAGGGGAAGCAGAGTGACGCGAAATGTTTCATTTGCAAGGAAGTGGGTCATATCTCCCATTATTGTCCTAAGCGGAAGGGACCAGTCCAGAAAGTCGCGGTAGCCATTAGAGGCAGAAGGTCGGTAAACAGAAAACTAGATGTTTCCCAGCAAGCTAAGCGGGAAGCAGTACGCGAACCGGTGACGCGTTTAGAGACCAATTGCGATGCAATCCAATCAATCGGTACATGTATTTTTCCAGAGGCACGGGTGCCGATCGCAAACGGCACTGTCAACGGACAAGAGGTCACAGTTCTACGAGACACTGGATGCACTACTGTAGTCGTGAAACGGAGCTTAGTCCGCGATGATCAATTGCTTGGGTTTAAATCACCTTGCATGTTACTTGACCAGACAATCGGCCATGTTCCAGTCGCCAGGATAATGGTAGAAACACCTTTTTTGACAGGGACCGTGGAAGCTTTGTGCATAGCCAACCCGATATATGAACTTACTATTGGCAATGTACCGGGTTCGAGACTTCCAACCATAGAAGATTTCAGATTTCCTATCATCCAAGCGGTACAAACTAGAGCTCAAATTAAGGAGCAAAATAAACCATTACGTAAATTGAAAGTACCAGAAGCCATTACTGATATCTCCCGCGAAGAATTTCGAAATGAGCAAAAACGTGACTAGTCTTTACGTGCAATTTCAGAGAAAACATTAACGGGTACAGTGAAAAAGTGTAAGAACGGGGGTTCCTCTAAATTCCTTACTCGAAAGGGTTTAATGTACAGGGAATATTCTACATCAGACAGGAAGTTCCTGCAACTAGTGGTTCCCCAGAATTTGAGGTCACATGTACTCAAGGTCGCGCACGAGTCGAGTATAGCGGGTCATTTAGGCGTAAAGAAAACAACGGATAGGGTATTAAGAGAATTTTATTGGCCTGGTGTCAACAGCGATGTAGCGCGGTTCTGTCGCTCGTGCGACATTTGCCAGAAGACTACCCCTAAAGGTAGGGTAACTAGAGTACCGTTGGGTCAGATGCCGTTGATAGATACTCCGTTCAAAAGAGAGCCATCGACATTGTAGGACCAATATTTCCACATACAGATCGAAAAAACCGATACATTTTGACGCTGGTAGATTACGCTACCAGATATCCTGAAGCCACAGCTCTGCCATCAATTGAAACCGAACGTGTAGCTGAAGCGCTCGTAGACATGTTCAGCAGGGTCGGAGTGCACGAGGAAGTTCTTACAGATCGTGGAGTACAATTTACCTCAGATCTCATGGCAGAAATTAGTAGGTTGCTATCCATTAAACAATTACGTACAACACCCTACCATCCTATGTGCAACGGGTTGGTCGAGAAATTCAACGGGACACTGAAGCAAATGTTGCGGAGGATGTGTGCGGAAAGACCGAAGGATTGGGATAGATATCTGAATGCCCTTCTGTTCGCATATCGTGAGGTTCCTCAGGAAAGCTTAGGTTTCTCCCCGTTTGAACTATTGTACGGTAGGACAGTCCGTGGTCCTATGCGTATACTTCGCGAACTGTGGTCGGACGAGGTCGTGGACGAAGAGGTTAAGACCACTTATCAATATGTGGTTGATTTGAGCGAAAGATTAGAAAGTACATGTCGGCTGGCTCAAGAAGAACTCGTGAAATCAAGTCGTAGATACGCAAAGTATTACAACCGAGGAACGCGGAGGAAAAAGTTTGACGTAGGAAATCAAGTGTTGGTGCTTCTTCCAACGAATAACAACAAGCTGCTAGTTCAATGGAAGGGGCCATATGAAGTCAAACAGGTAAAGGGCGAAATGGATTATATCGTTGAAGTAGAGGGAAAATCGAAAACGTTTCATGCCAATATGCTTAAACTCTACATAGCGAGACCTGGACAAAATCGATAAAGGGATCTTGAATGTAGTATGCGTAGCGGTGATAGAAGATGGGTCTAATGATGAAGGGGAATTAGTCTCCAGTAAAGGATTACCATTTGAATACCCTATTGACGTAGGCAAAGAAAGTATTGAACAGATATATATATGCCCTGATTTATCGGAAGGTCGGCGTACACAGATCATGGAGTTTTTTTCTACATACCCAGAGGTGTTTACGGACAGACCAGGCCGTACGAATCTAATTCGACACGAGATAAAATTGAATACATCTGAGCCTATCAGGATTAAAGGATATAAGATACCCTTTAATGCACGAGAGACTATCAACGAAGAAGTGACCAAAATGTTAGATCAGGATGTGATCGAACCGTCAAATTCCCCATACTCGTCCCCTGTGGTGTTAGTCAAAAAGAAAGATGGTACCAACCGGTTTTGCATCGATTTTCGACAATTAAACAAGATCACCGTATTTGATGCAGAACAAATGCCTGATATGGAAGATGTACTTTCGAAATTGGCAGGCCACAAATACATTTCCAAATTGGATTTAAGCAAAGGATATTGGCAGATACCAACCTCTGATAATGCCCGCAAATTAACGGCATTCACGACTCCAAAGGGACTTTTCCAATTTAAAGTCATGCCGTTTGGTTTAGTAAATACCGGAGCGTCGTGCGTCCGTCTTATGCGTAAACTGTTAAACGGAATGGAAAGCGTCGACAGCTTTGTTGATGACATTTTTGTTTACACACATACATGGGATGAACATGTTAGAGTATTGCGGGATTTGGTCATTAAACTTCACACTGCAAATCTTTCAGTTAGACCTACTAAATGTAGCATAGGATATTCAAGTCTAGAATGTTTGGGATATCTGGTAAGTGGACTAGGCCAGTTGCAACCTCAGCCAGATAAAATAGGAGCAATCAGGGATGCACCTAGACCAGAGACAAAAAAACAAGTGAGATCATTCCTAGGTCTAGTGGGGTTTTATAGGAAATTCGTCCCCAACTTTTCAGCTATTGCAAGCCCATTAACAGATTTGACTCAAAAGGGGGAACCGAATAAAGTTTCATGGGGTGCATGCCAGGAAAAAGCCTTTAACGCTTTAAAACATAAACTGGTAAGTGCACCAATTTTAAAGTTGCCAGACTTTGATAAACCTTTTGTACTGAGGACTGATGCGTCCGATACGGGTCTTGGGGCTGTTTTGCTACAGGAGCAAGGGGGTGTGAAATTGCCCATTGCTTATGCAAGTAGGAAATTACTCGTTAGAGAGAAAAATTACTCCGTGATTGAAAAGGAGTGTTTAGGCTTAGTATGGGGAATAGGAAAATTCCACACGTACCTTTTTGGGAGGGAGTTTACTTTGCAAACGGACCATCATCCACTCTTATATTTGAATAAAGCGAAGGTTGCCAACGCAAGATTGATGCGTTGGGCGTTATCTTTGCAGCCGTATTGTTTCCGAATCGAGGCGATTCGAGGCTCAGAAAATGTAGGGGCTGATTTTTTAAGTAGGGTGTAGTGGGCAGATCATTTCGTTCAGCCTACAAATTTTGGATGGTTCATATCTCACATTCCGTGATTATTCTAAAAGTGATACCTCTTTTTTTTAGGGGGGAGGTATTGTCACGGAATGTTGTAGTTTTTATTTAGGAAAGACATGTACTCGGGTTTTGTTTATCGTGTGCAACGATACCCGAGGGTGATTTTTTTTTAATTTATATATATATGGGCAGTTGTACTTCGGAATCGTGAGTACAATTCGCTATATGCCGCTCGTGCAAAGTGTTCTTGATACGGAGCACGAATCCGTATAAATACTTTGCTATATGTAAAGGATCTTTACATTACTACGGGTTTTGTCAACAAGCGGCTGGTTTCAAGGACTGTAGCTATAGGGTTATAGATCCGAGGGAGGGAGGATTGCACAACTTTAGCTGTAGGGGTAAGTACATTTTTGATACTGAGTGATAGCTTTTTGTATCACTATATTTACCTTTGCATGTTTGTTATATAGTTTTACACAGCATAATACTCTTGTTCGCGAGGCATTTAAATTGGTAAAGTAAAGCTATATTTTGTTAAAATATAATTGTTTACTATTCAGCATTATCAAACAGGGAAGGTGTACTATAGAACCTGTCATTTTGTCATGATAATAATAGTCTTGATAATTTACCGTGTATAATGTCATTACGTTATGTCTGTATCAAGGTTAGTACACGGTGTCGGGTATCTTTTCAGCTAATTGTACGAGGGTGTTAAACGTCCGGGGTGCCCGGAGCTGTCAAACGTCGGGAGCTGTGATTAAATGCACTGGTGTGTCCAGAGCTGTTTAGTGTGCCGGAGTGTCTAATGTCTAGCGTCAAGGGTGACAAGGGTGACTCGGCGTGGAGCTGTCTAAATGACCAGAGTGTCTGGAGGGTCTAATGTTTCGCTGTATTCCGAGGGTCCGGAGTCTGTAGAAACTGTGAAGTTCTATTGTACCAGCTGTGGAGCTGTATACTAATAGTTGATTATATATATTTATTCGTAAATTGTTAGCCGTGGGCTAATGTGGGTTTGTGGAACCCAGTATATGGTTTGGGACTGGAAAGATAAGTTATCTGTCCTGTTATTATTTTTCAAATATAGTTCCGCTACTTGAGCGTATACATTTTTACTATATGAGTAATCCTGCATTGTTTACTACGTGAGTAAACTGTATTCATGTTTTTTTTTTGTATATTTTTTTTCGCTGGGGTTTTGTATCAGTTTTTTTGTATCATTGATTCGTATCATTGTTTTGTACCATTGTATCATTTATTTGTATCATTATATGAGTCGTTTGCATCTTCTAGTCTGTGCGTAATTATGTATAATTAAATCCAATATTTGGATTACAATACGCACGCATTTCATTGTTTTGTTTATATACATTTATCGCCACATTAAATCATAATTTTTATATCTGTATCATCAAAGCGTGTTTGGTTGTTAATCCGAAGTGGTCCGTCCCGGTTATCTTGTTACAATAGGTAATTGGGCTGATAAATGGGGATTTAAATTCTCACATCAAAAAACAGTAGCCGTCCTTTTTACCCCTTTTAAAAATAATATAATATATCCAAAACTCACCCTACAAAATCGAGATATACAATATGTAAAAGTAGTTAAATTTTTAGGAATGTATTTTGATCAACATATGAAATGGACATACCATATTACAGACCTAATTAAGAGATGTAACTTAGACATTAATTTAATAAGGAGTATACAAGGAACATGTTGGGGTGCCTGTCAAAAACCCATAGTCATGTTATATAGATCGCTTATTAGATCTAAGATTGATTATGGTTGCCAACTATATAACACGGCATCGCCAACACTACTCAAAAAACTTAATCAAATCCAACGTAAAGCCCTCCTCATAGCGACTAAGGCCTTGCCATCTACGTCGACGGAGGAGTTGCAGATTTTAGTAGGTGAACCCCCACTTCACCTGAGAAGACAAGAGGTCATGCTGAGATATGTTGCTCGCCTATCGACACAAGATGAAACACACCCCACATTACAAGCAATTAAGAAATGTAATAAGCCACTAATAAAACGAGGAAAATATACTAAATCATTTGGTAAACAAATAAATGATATAAAAACTAAACTCCCGGTTGACATTTTTCAAGTAGAAAAACACAAACCTCCTATTATAATCCCTTGGAAAACTGAATTTATACGTGTAGATTTCTCATTACAAAATCAAGGCAACAAAATACAGGATAAACATTACTTAAAAATGCTTGCAACTGAGAGGATATATACCAAATACAAACAACATATAAAGATTTATACGGATGGATAAAAAAAAAATTGATCCTGCTAGAACGGCGGCAGCATGGGTCTTACCTGAATATAACATACAAGAGGGCAAACGTCTACCAGATCACTGCTCCATATATAGTGTTGAATTCTGGGCTATACTTCAAGCTCTGATGTGGATACAACAACATAAACCCACAAAAGCACTGATTGTCAGCGACTCGCTAAGCGTCCTAAAAACTATTCAAAATAACAATTCTAACAGTAGGAAAAACTAACTACATCAAATTCAAAATAAAATAACACTCAAAACCCAAAATATTACAGTAGATTTTCTATGGGTACCTTCACACATAGATATAAAAGGAAACGAATTAGCTGACCGCCTATCTAACAATACACTTAATGATTTGCAAAATGAACCATTACCGTATAGTCACACTGAAATGTATAGTCTAATATATAATATAATAAATAACTTGTGGCAAAATACCTGGACTCTATCGACTAAAGGGAGAGTACTGTACAATACTATTAAAACAGTTAGTAGGCAAACAATAATACTAGGGAAAACAAGACTCGAACAAAATTAAAATGAATAGAATTATGATAGGAAAAACAAAGCTGGCTAACAGCTTTGGTAAATATTTAGGACCATTCCCTCATAACATAAACTGCTTTCAATGCAAACAGCCGGAAGATCTAACACATATATTTAATACATGTATAACCAATATTACACATAGAAATACACTTAAAATTAAACAAAAATTAGGAAAAGCCCCAAGTACATACCCAGATATACTTAATCTACAACAACCTAATATACATTCAACCGCAAACAACATAATTAATTTTCTAATTAATTCGAACCTAATTGACAAAATATAACAATACCCTAGGACATTATATAATAAATCAAATGTTTAAAATTGAAGATAAAGTAAAACATAAGGTAGATTTGCTGAGTGGATCGGACTGGGGCTCTGGGGGGATGGCGAGGGGGGGGGCTTTGATATTTGGTCTATAAGACCTTACGCACCTTGCGAGTCAATCCTGACCCATACTCGGCAGCCCTGCAGGGCCTCACGCCAATTTGATCTACATAGTAACTCTATCATTTCAAATTACACATTAGCTTAATACCGTATATCACTACATAAAATGCGATCAAAACATAATCCAATGTAAACAGTAATTAAAACAGTATCACTAAACCAAATTGACTTTAAACATAATAGTTTATTCCTGTTATGCTAAGGATAAGTAGAAATCACGGTAAAAACTAGCCTGTGGCTCTGTCGGAGGTAGTGATGAGGGTGGGTGTCGATATTGGGTTCATATTGAACTCTACGCGCCTTGCGAGTTTACACTCACCCATTGTCGCGGCTCTGGCAGGGACTACCGCTTATTTAGACTGAATCGTGATTATCTATATTAAACATTATGTGATACCTGCCAGGGGCGCCGTTGGGAAAAGAGCGGGGAGGGGTGTCAATATTAGGTCAGAGAACCTTACGCACCTTGCGAGTTTATGCCAACCCACGCTCTGGACTTGATCGCGCCACCCGCCTAGAGGGTGTTACATAGACTTTTATTTTATTTACTATTTAATGTTGGACTAATACTTATCAATATTATGTCTTTAGTATTAGAACATACTCTCTTTACTACACATCCAACTTCATTTCTTCTATTCTTGTGCAGCCCTATGCACACTATCCTAAAATGATAGTTAATGGCACAGAGTAATTCTAAAACTAACCTTCTAAGGAAAGGGACATAACTCGCCAAGAGAAGAATTGGAGAACAGACAGGCTGCAGTACAGGACTAGGATCAAAAGAAAGATGTTTCCGCATACTGAACAGCAAAACAGCCCTTTTTAGGGCTTCTTACTATAATAATTATCATTTATTTTCTTATTATACTATATTTATTTTTATTCTAATTATTTTATTTTATTTTTATATTTTATCTTAATTATTTATTTATTTTATTATTTTATTAATTTATGTCTAATTTATTTACCTTATTCATTTTATATTACTTATTATCAATTTATTATTTTTATTATTATTAAAAAGAAAAGAGAAATAAATAAAATTTCTTTCTTCTTTCTTATTACTCTTTCTAAAATTATATGTTATTATTTTATTTAATATTTATTTATTTTTCGGGAATAGGGGAAAGTTGGTGCAAACTGCGAGGAAACAGGCCCTTTCCCATACTGGGAATCGCCTGGATTGGGGCCCGCACAGGTGTACAGCCTGGTACAGCTCTGTGCCTAACCCAGTCAGTCCTGCAAGGAAGCCGACTGAAACCTCTCCCTTTTTACATCTATCCTTATAAAATTATATTTTATTACTTTATTTTATTTATTTATTTATTTTTCGGGAACAGGGGAAAGTTGGTGCAAACTGCTAGGAAACAGGCTCTTTCTGCAGGGAAGCCGACTGAAACCTCTCCCTTTTTACATCTATCCTTATAAAATTATATTTTATTACCTTATTTTATTTATATATTTATTTTTCGGGAATAGGGGAAAGTTGGTGCAAACTGCGAGGAAACAGGCCCTTTCCCATACTGGGAATCGCCTGGATTGGGGCCCGCACAGGTGTACAGCCTGGTACAGCTCTGTGCCTAACCCAGTCAGTCCTGCAGGGAAGCCGACTGAAACCTCTCCCTTTTTACATCTATCCTTATAAAATTATATTTTATTACTTTATTTTATTTATTTATTTATTTTTCGGGAATAGGGGAAAGTTGGTGCAAACTGCGAGGAAGCAGGCCCTTTCCCATACTGGGAATCGCCTGGATTGGGGCCCGCACAGGTGTACAGCCTGGTACAGCTCTGTGCCTAACCCAGTCAGTCCTGCAGGGAAGCCGACCGAAACCTCTCCCCTTTTACATCTATCCTATTATTTTATTTATTTATTTATTTATTTTTCGGGAATAGGGGAAAGTTGATGCAAACTGCGAGGAAACAGGCCCTTTCCCATATCAGGAATCGCCTGGATTGGGGCCCGCACAGGTGTACAGCCTGGTACAGCTCTGTGCCTAACCCAGTCAATCCTGCAGGGAAGCCGACCAACCCCTTCCACCCCCTTCTAAATCTCTGTCTGTCTGTCTGTACTGTCCTGTCTGTTTTCTATGTTACATGTTCGTAGACATTGAATTCTCACAGTGACGATTGGTATGAGAATTCCATTCGGCTAACCACCAAAACCAAATATGAACCTTTCGGTCCACACCCAACCAAAATTCAAAACTTACAACAACCTAATCTGAAGAAAAAAAAACTACCAGTCATTCTGACCCCATAGCTTAGGTTTTTTGTTTTTTCTAGGGGGAATTGTCCTCGTAAGAAGGGCTTTTCCCCGGCCGGCCGGATAGGGACTTTACCGTACACTCTGTACATAGCTAGGGCATAATGATAGGCGTTAGGAAATTCTGTAACTTAAAAATCTCGATACAATTGCACAGGTGGCTCACACATTATTGGCTTAGGGCATCCACTAGCATAACTGGACTGAATTTGACATAAAATTGAAGCGAGACCTTCTAGTTTCAGGTGTGGGCATCCGTGGCTGTTGCTGTCTTTCTCTCTGTGTGCTCGGCGTGTGTTGCTGCGTCGCGGGTTGTGTGCTCCGGGAGTGCCTTGGGAGCGCCGGTGTGTGACAGGGAGCCTAACCGGGACCTTTTCCGCCTTTGCCTCTTCTTGCACATTTAGAATACTGATTGGATGATAGGGGGGAGGTGTGGATGGGAACTTACCTACCTGCCCCGGGGCTTACATCTATACCGGTAGTTGCTTCTTAGCAATGCGGTATAACGCCAAATTAATAAGTGCACTAGTGTGCACAAAAAGCCTGAGGGGAGGAAGTAGCGACCCCTCCCCAAGGGGAAAATAAATGTCCAGTGATATGCTGGATATAAAAGTAGCCCATATGACCCTTAGTGGCCGGTGGTTACTATAAAACACCAACAGTCAGTCAGTCATTTGAACCATTCAATTTTGAACACATCAAGATGAACATCGACTTGTTTATCCAACTCCGAGACAGCTGGTTTGGGATCATTGATGCAGAATATGAAGTGGAAAGACTTGAGGAAGAATTTCAGTGTAACCTGGGCTTTGTAAAACATTTGAAAATAGCGAGAGATCTATTAAAAGGCATGATAGAGGAGGAAGTCAAGAAATTAAGAAGACTTATTAAAACAAAATATATAAGAATAGGGAACTTGAAGGAGGCACTTGATAATATCATCAAAGTGAGATGCTTTCTAGAAGAAACATTAAATTTGGTAGAGTGGGAATATGTGAAGTGGGGACTAGACCGGCTAAAGAAAGCAGAAGCAGTGATAAGAAAGGTGATGGAAGAACAGGTGATCCAGATTAAAGATAACTGGGCTAAGGAGAGAAAGGAAAAAAAAAAAAAAAGAAGAAAGAGGACTTTGATCAACTAAATCAGAGATGGATCAGAGTTCAGGAAAAGTTTATTTATTTTTTTTGGGAAAAAAAAAAGGTGGTGGAACAGCAGAAAATAAAAGAAGAAGTATCCAAAGGCCCTTTTCAGGGCCACTCATATGCCTCGAAAAGATATTAGCTTTCTTTGCCTCTATTTTCCCCTTGTCAATAGACAGTCCCCTATACAAATACAAATCATATTTCCCATGTTCAATAATCCCTTATCCCTATACAGTCCCACCATGTTCAATTTCCCTTGTCCCTATATAGTCCCACCATGTTTAATTTCCCTTGTCCCTATACAGTCCCAAGATGTTTTGTCCTCATAGTGTCCCAAGCTGTTTTTGACTGGATTTCACATTGTCCCTATAAATCTTGTCCCCATATTGTCCCAAGCTGTTTTTGACTGGATTTCCCATTGTCTCTATAGTATCCCCTATAACTACTATCATAAATGCACCTCTCTACTCCTTGGATGGTAGCATCAACTTCAGTTGGATGCCTAGACTTGTATATTTGGGTGTCATCAGCGTGCAATTGTTGAGACACTGGGTGATGATGTATGACACTTGAGCTCAGCCGAGTGTACAGAATGAAGAGAACAGGTCCAAGAATTTACCACTGTGGAATACCACAACATATATCAACTGGGCTGGAATGTATTCCATTTGCTGATACAATTTGTGTCCTGTTGACTAAGTAGGACTTCAACCACTGTAATGCCAAATACATGCTGGAGACGGTGAAGTAATATGTCATGGTCTATTGTGTCAGATGCTGCAGACAAATCAAGGAGGGTGAGAACTTTAATCTTTCCACTATCCAAAGCAGAGAGAATGTCATTAAATACTTTCAGAAGAGTAGTTTCAGTACTGTGGCAAGGGCAATATGCAGACTGTACACTGCTAAAAAGACTGTTTGAATTCAAATGAGATACAAGTTGAGTTATAACAACTTTTTCTAAGAATTATGATATGAATGGGAGATTAGAAACTGAGTGGTAGTTCTTTAAATCGTTATGGTCAAGTGTTGGCTTCTTCAACAGAGGCTTTACGATGGCAGTTTTGAAAAATGATGGGAATTCCCCCGATGAGAGAAAGATATTAATAACATCAGTTAGTGAAGGCAATATTGGGTCTAAGCAATCAAAGCAGACACTTCCTAAATGATTTTTAAATACATTCATGGCCAGCAGAGACTCTAGTCTTACACAATTAAGATGGTCAACTCCAATTTAGATTAGCCATGCATGAATGACTGATTTACCATTACTATTGGGAGATAAAAACGGAACCTAACCTGCACCCTTTTCTCCTAGTATTAAATGATGACTTAAGTATTTTATGGTATTATTATGCATATTAAATTAAATTTATGTTTGATTTAATTTAATTGTTTGTTTATTAGTTTTAAATTATTTTATTCCAATACATGTTTTGTAATGTAATTTGATGGATGTGATATTTTCCAGAAATTCAGTTCAGTTTTTCGTAAACCTAATAACAAAAACTGTAACGTATGCTGACCTTCGTTGATGAGTTAGAGTAAACAACCTTTTCTAGTTTGTTGTTTCTTTGAGTAGATTTGTAGGGTGAAACCGAGGTACTTGCAGTATGTGACAAATAACATGTATCAATTATTTCAAAACTCTTGTTTTACCAGATGGTTGACCCTCATACGTGCATCTGTTTCGCGCAGTCGCCAGATTTAATATTGATGTATTAAGAAATAATATTCCTGCCTTATCCCTGGAGACGTTCAGGTTTTTTTTATTATTGTGACTAGTTTGAATTATATTTTTTTATTTTTCTTCAAATTATTTTGATTCTAAAAGATTATTTTTCCCTGTAAACACTTGTGCCCAAAATTGATTCTTGGACAAAGCAATTTATCGAAATGTACAGAATTCAAATACTGGAATATTTTTTCTGTAGTTTAACAAAGAACTGCTGACACATCAGTACTACACCGACTACAGCATACTTCATCGTCTTCCATCTTGGATTTCGTCGGAACCCGAACAAGGATTCATTAGACAATTTTATTACTATGACTTCTATTTTTTAGTTCTTGGATTATTCTCGAATTGATTTCTGCGTAAAATGCAACGCTGTTTCCAATGCAATTAGTAAAATATAAAGTTATAGTGAATTTCCGATATCCTTTGACATTATCGTGCAATGAGCAAAACAGTTTGAATAATCATGAGATTAGGAGTATATCAGCAAACAGAAATAACTACCTAGTTTAATCACTATAATATTTAAAAACTGGGTTACATTGGCCTAGTTTGATTGCTATATTGTGAAGCAGGTTAAGATACTTATGCGAATTGTTATATAGATTTTTGTATTTCTGAACAAGACCAACAGTTGCAAATAACCACAAGTAGATGGATGCAAATTAATACTCGTAAAGTCGGTTTCAACCACGACAATAACTAACATTTCTTCTTTCAACGTGAACTTCATTTTCAAATGGTTGTGAACAAGGTAGGATGCAAATGGTAATGTTCGTTTACTGTCTGTTGTTGTTGTAGGGTTTAACGCCATTTTTCACCACAAGATAGGCTATATATGGCGGCTAGTATTAATGGTGGAGGAAGAACCCGGGAAACCCCGGAAAGAACCACCGACCCACGAGAAGCTACCTGCAAGCTTTCTCGCATTTCTCACCTTGTGATTGATAAAACAGATCTTGGAGGTAATTCTGCATTCGCTGGAACTACGTGCAGTTTTTCTTGCATAAACTATGAGAAATAAGTGCAGGATAATGTGACTGGGTGGGACATCGTGCGACATGTCTGTGGAATGATGCCCAAGTGCTGGACATCACTAAAACCTGCCACACTGCAGATATCGCAACGATATGACTGAAAAATTGTAAAAGCTACGTTAAAAGTCCAATTCACACACACACACACACACACACACACACACACACACTGATACTTGAAGCTGTTAATAATTTAATAAAAGGCCTTAGCTATGTTACCTATTATTCGACTATACCGATAAAAATTCATTCTCTGGACCAATATGTGATTATCGTGTTGTTAAAGTGTAGCGTGAATATAAGTATTCTGCATTGCCGCAAAATATTTATTGATTGTAGATCAACGTACGTTGAATAATTATATCCAATGTCTTTTAAGCCTTACTGACGTTAATGTACTGTAGTATGCTGAAGGGGAACTGAGCAGGAATGCGATGATTTAACTGAGTTTATTAATATTCGTGTTGTTATTGATATTGCTTCTGGTGATATGATTGAAACTCGAAATGGCATATTTGCAAGATCAAAAGCGACATACAAGATGTTGATATTAGGCTCAGAAGAACTGTTGCAATGGACCTAGAAGAAATCATTGAGAACGGTTGAGGCTGAGTCTCTGGTAACTCGATTACTTCATTGATGTATCCGGGGCTGCGGTAAAACAATATTTGGAAGCAAAGATCGCAGAGTTGACCCGAAAACCATGCCTAATAGCCATATATTCACAACAAACAGTACATTTGATCAGGTAAGACGGAAAGGTGTTTACTGAAAGAGTGACAAGTGGTGGACTTATCTTCTTTAACGTGGATAATGTTGATAAAACTCTCACAACTTAAAGGCGAGTCTGGATCGTATTTATTTATCTACTCCGGTCTTTCTGATTTGTGGTGTTCAATTGCATGTTGTACAATGATATCCAATATGGTGAATTCACAATACGTAGTATCTCGTATCTCTGGACAACACGAAATAAGGAAATTAACGGTGCTGGTATCTTTGGTCTTTGAGATGAAATTTGGTACTTATACATATTTTGTTGTTTGAATTTAAGTCCAGATTATGATGGATTCTGATCGATGTGATGGTGTTGCGGAGTTTGCAGACGGACTGTTGAACTTGCTGCCTAGCAATGCCAACATTGTTTGTGATATTGCTCCACTTTACGAAGAATATGTAGTGGTCGCATACCCACCCACATTATACTCAAATATAATATTGCTAAGCGCCAGACATAACTCAACCGTTGGGTTAGTAGTGGCGTAACAATAAAAACTCTAATCAAGCTAGGAATCATTGCATTCGTATGTGATAATATATTGGAATGTTCAATGCACCACAGGATGTTCAATCACTCAGGGATTGTTTATACTACGATAAAGTGGAATTCACCTTTGAAACCACCTAGGTTGCCTTTGCAGACGCATACTTAAAATCAATATTAACTCAAAAGAGAAACGAAAGATCTTTTGCTTTAACAAGGACACTTTTAATATATTAGGTACATATGCAAGCATTTTGTCTTAAACGACCACAATACTAGACACCAAAGGTTGGAGAATTGTCGAAAACTTAAACATTGTAGAGATTTGTATACTTGTATGACAATTGTGAGAGTTAATCAGGACAATTATTTATGTACGTGTTGCGCCTGGAAGTGGTGTGTCCGAAAAGGGTCTGCCTGTCGTTTAATTATACTGAGCTTACTATTACTTACTATTACTTACTATTACTTACTATATATAAAACCTATACTGATACTCAGTGTTATCGACGTGAATAAATTCAGTCTAACAACATCTGCAAAATGAAGTCATCAAGGAAACTGCGTTCATTATGAAATATAATTGCGTGTGAGTGACTGTAGTTGTTTTTATGTGGTCTAGCAGGTATCACGGTACCAATTGTTTTTCCATAGACCTCAATGCTAATATTTGGAGATATAAATGTATTCTATCCTAATTTAGCGTTATTCTCACACACTGTTATAGAAAACAATGTTAGATTGTCAATTTGACGATGACAAAGCCAGGTACTTCATTGCATTTAAGAGAGATAACTCTGCTGGAACTAGACAGGGGTATGAGTTATCTAGTCACAACATACCTATTTTCAGTCATGTGTATTACAGTTTCAAAAAATCATAAAAAATACAAAATATGATCTATATAGGAATTAGCATAAATTCACACGTTGCCAAGAGGCTAAAGATTTTTTAAGCCTGACAGAAAGTACAACTTTTACATAATCCACCAATCATAGCTAGTGGTGTGGTTTATTTCTGATTGCAATGTCCCCTACACTATAAGCTCCACCCACTTGGAATTGCGCAATTGGTACCGTTATACCTAGCAGAGAGTTCAACAAATGTTGGTATTGTTGTGGCAGGATTCACAGCAACAGGATCGCCAATCGAAAAATTAGGGTAGGGGCTTCATCGATAATAACCGGTGTAAATGGGAATGCTAGTAAAACAATTTCACTACTTGTACAGCCAAAGTAGTCTCAATAAATTGATTTAAATGGCTATTGAGGATTCAATATTTAGTCTGGTGCAATCCGAAACTTTGTTAGCAGAAATGCAAAATCACAGACAAATCAGAGCAAAAACAAGGAACGGTGAAATAACGGATTTAGTGACAACAAACGTAGAATAATTTACTAGCTATAAATATCATTAAAAAGCCAAAATAGCACTGGTGATAAGTGACTTAAGCACACAAACATATTATAACACTACTAATGTCGTTACCTGGAGATTATATAAATCTGAGTACGATATTAACTTTAAATGTAGTCAGTGAAAAGTCTTATCAACAAGGAAAATTCTTTATGATCGGTTCATGCCATATCTCCATTTTCAATGTTGAATGACTACGTGGTCTTATCATCTCACCTGAGAAGCTACACGACTGAGTTCCACAGCAAAGGTCAGCCCCAGAAGTTCCGACTCCCACGACTGCAATCCTTTTCCCCTCAAAACGTCTACTGTCCTTGTAGTCCTCGGAATGCGAGGCATTGCCTTTAAACTTGCGAAAACCGGGAAACGAAGGTCGCTTGGGTTAAGCGTAATGGCCCGTGCAGATCAAGACGGCATCGAATGGCAAGGTTTCCGTCTTTTCCGTCTCTAATTTCTGACTTGAATCTTCCATTGTTCCGTCTCTGCATACGTCCTGACTTTCGTTATGTAAGTGACCTAATAAAAACAAATTAACAGATAAAACAAAACTACTCTCAAATACTAACGATCACGTGATATTACGGCGATGGTTCTTCTTTCGATTTTGTCACATGCGAACAGGTACGGGTTGATGCCATAACGCCAGGAATCAAAAAGTGCATACGTTCGCATGCACTTCATTTCACACTTCTTTGTAAATATTTACCTCAGAAGTTAAGCTCTGACATATAAAGATGCACAAAGGTTTTTGTTATATTTTTGTCAAAATATGATCAAGTTCAATGATTCTGCATGAGCTTTTGTCGTTAATGGTGAGGGCACGCCCAACATTTTAGATTCCTGACCATCATATCGCGCACATCAGTATAACAAAATGGAGTGAAAACAGTGGGATGGAGACAACAGAGTAAAGAAAAGTAGTTCAGTCTGGTATCGCATCACCAGGAGCAGACCGTACTTTTAGCCTAAGTGGTTAGAGCGTTAGAACGTCCATCTCTGATACAGTAGAACGCGAATACGAACCCCAGCCGAGTCATAAGAAAGACATAGAAATGATACTTGCAGCTGCCTTGCAGATATCGTAGTGAAATGACTGGAACATTGTTCAAACTCTTTCAAAAGTTAAAATATGACACACACACACACACACACACACACACCAGAATCATAGAACAATGAAAATCCGTGATTCCTCATTAATGTATAATTAATTATAATAAATTTGGTCTTTCTCCGCGTTCACACTGATACAACATGTTCAGACATGTTCTGACTAGAGCTTCTAGATTGAGATAACAAACCTATAGTTTCTGAGCTAGAAATCCACGTTATGGTGGCTGCACAATGATTGTTGGAATGCTCATTTCATTTCATATCTGGAAATATCTCAACATGACGCATATCTATCCAAAAAATAATCTCTCTCTCTCTCTCTCTCTCTCTCTCTCTCTCTCTCTCTCTCTCTCTCTCTCTCTCTCTCTCTCTCTCTCTCTCAATATACATTAATCCAAACGATAACGGAGGAGGAAATAAGAAGACAGAGGGAAATAATTACCTGGCCTAGAGCTAATGGTTAGAAAACTTTTTGAATTGAGACTATATCTATTATCAAAAATTCATCACAGGCAGACAAACACACAAATAGACATATCAGAATGATGAGCATCTGAAGAACCATGACTGAACATATATTTTCAAACCTTCCCCCATTCGAAATCGAATGCATCTCCTTAGGTTGAAATTATCAGCATAAGGCTTGAACTATTTCAACACGTGCGCATTGTTCATGAACTTTAGATATTCCATTGGAATTGGAAAGTGGCTGTAGGCCATCGCCTGATTACAGGAATTTATGACGATAGTTCTCATTCTACAAGCAAGCCCATCCCTGGCGGAGTCACTGAAGTTCCACAATCCCACGACTTATCCAGTTCTCTCAAAACACACGGTGTCCATTTCTTCATCAAGACAACGTTTCATTGCCGCTAGTACCAGCACCATTAACGGATACTTTCCTCTTACTTATTTTGCTTGATAGGAATAAATTGTATGTGGAGTGCACCATTGTCTACGAGGTGTCGTTTATGAATGGATATTCTTCTAATGTAAGCGTTACATATATTGAATTAGACGTACCATCGTGTGTTGAATGCAGTTAGATCTGTTAGGTTTGCAAGGTCAGCAACAGGGGCCAATGAGAGATAAAACCAAATCTACCATGTATGTGGGTCAGCATGTATGTGTGTACTAGCAGACTGATTTCTCAATGTGTATACAGTGCTAATCTCTGTTAAAATCATCACCGTTTTATGTCTTGGAGAACAAAATGAAATGCCTATGATTTAGTTTGCAAATCTATTGCCAGATTTCGCAAATGTGGATGTTTTATTTTTTTGTGGAAGGTGCTCTCTCCCAAGGTTGATCTTTACAGACCAATGGGGAGGCCCTCCTGCCCTAAATATGTGCTTGTTATATTGTTATATATTTATTTATATAATATTTAATTATAATTGTTTTTGTTAATTTTCCTTATATATATATATATATATATATATATATATATATATATATATATATATATATATATATATAATTTGTTAAATTTGTTTGGAAAATTAAAATTCTTATTTATTTTTTTTACAAAATATAATATATAAATATTTTATTTCAAACATTCGGCACTATGAAAAAATCTACCATTCTTTGGTTTTCTTCAAGTTCTTGTCTTCTTTTCACTTTTCTCCTATCTCGATCTCTTTCTTTTATTCCTCGTGTATCTGTTTCTCCAGTTGTTGATTGCTTGATTTTCTTTTCATCTTCTACTGTTGTCTCTTTTTTTATCTCTTCTCTCTATTTATTGTCTTTCTTCTGTTCCGATTATTAGGGTCACTGCTGTTTGCTGTTTTGTTTTGTCCTGTTGTATATTAGTTGGATTTGCATTTCTTTCTTGCTTTTTGTTTGCTTCTTCCCTGTTGTAGTGGCCGTCATTCCCTTGTTTTTGTTTTAAGGTTGATCCTTTCTTGTGCACTTGGTTTGTGTATTCTCTTTGTTGTTTCGGTCCTCTTTTGTTTTTCCTGTTGCTGTATATCAGTTTCCTTTATCACTTCCGTCGATTGTTGTTTTCTGTGTTGCTGTACCTCTAGATTACATTGATGTAATTCCCTTGGCTCTTGCATTTCTGTTCTCTTGGGTTTTTGGTGGTGTTCGTACCTTGGTACATGTACCACCGGTTAATGTGGCTCTTGCATGTTATTCGAGGTGCATTTATGTGGTGTATGTCCTGTCTGTTGACATTTATAGCATTTCCTGTTGTATACACATCCTTATACCATGTTTTTGTCACAAAGCCGTAAATGAAATATGTTCTTGTTACTTCTGGGAGTTTTGACTTCTCAATTTCTATAATCCTTATCCCATCCAAGATATTTGTTGTGGGTATTGTAGATATTCTTGATGATAATACTTACTTTGATATTGAATTTCTTTTCAAAATGCTTTACAAACGCTTCTAGCGTTATTCCGACTGGGATGTCTGTATTCTCACCTCACCGGTCTTCTTTTAGATTTTCCTAAGTATTGGGATTGGTTCCATAACTGTTATTGTTCCCTTTCCAATGAATAGTTCTCCATATAAATTTATAGGCTGGTTTCCTCTTGATCTTATTATGTATCCTCTAAACCCCATTGGATTAACTGAATATATCTTCTCTATGTATGCCGGGTTTGTGACATTTAACGCTATCATTATTTCAGCTGTCCTGTGAAAGCCTTCTCTGGGTATCTGAGTCATATCCAAATATTGAGCACCTTTTCATATTCACATTGTAAAAGGCTCCTGTCCTCTGTCTTTATCCTTTTGACTTTAAAGAATTTATGTAGGTTACGCGCCTCTGTCTTGCTGTTTGCCATTTCCACGAGATTTTAGTGAGCACTCTTCGTTCATGTATCTATATAACCTTTTTTCCTTATTTCCCTTTCTTTTCTTTTCTGCAATAATTTCCTTTCTGCAATATTCTTCTTGCAGTATTCTCATTATTATATTTCTAAAATGTTTTTGCGTGTCCAATTCCCATACATTGATAGTTGAGCACAGTGTTGCCTTTTCTTCTTGCGCTTCCTATCCCCAGATCGTGGTGATGGCACCTTTGCTCCCTCTTGCTTGTTTAGGTGGCATTATACTGTTAAATATGCTTTTTTATCGAATCTCCACGTCCTTTCGTAATCGTACCTTTTCTGGAAATAAAGTCTTCTTAAATGAAAATCTGTCACCAACATGATGGTACAATGAAACGTAACTAATCTACCATGCTTGATAAAAATTCTCTTAGGAGTACATAATTAATATTTGCACAAACAATGTGATCTAGTTGGTTAATTAATGTGATATGAACTAAAAATGTGGTTTATTTTGAAACAATATGTTACATATTTAGTTTAAGAATTAAGAACTGTTTCAGTTAGGATACAAAATAGTAGAAATGGTTTATATGGATTATTTCCCCTTCACTTTGTGAACATGTGAGTTTTATCGCAATCAACTAAACTTTGTTGGCTAATTTATTATTTATTAATTTATTTGTTCGTTATGTTTCATTATGAAACACAATGAGTAACTATCATTTGGAATATTATGTGAATCCTCGTTTCATATGCTGTTAGAATCATCCTTTGGCAAACTATGTGAATCCTCGCTTGGCATGCTACGCGAATCCCGGTTTGGCGTCGCATGTGCAGGTGCGCCTGCATAATTGTTTGTGAGCTGTTAAGTTTTACAGATGTGGGCCAAAATATAGTTAGAGGTGAAATAGCCGGGGAAGGGGGAGGGTCATTTCCCACACTCGCTGCTCACATGTGTCGGCGCCCATTCCTACTTGAATCCTCGTTTCGTAAGCATCATGTTCATAGAACTATTTTTATTTTACAGCCTCAATTAGCTAAACATTGCAACTTAATTACTTTTGCGATGAATAAAATGCCATGCTTGCTTCATGCGTCTGCGATTATAACACTATAATATAACCGATTTGACACTGATGCATGCGGCGTGTGTAAAAAGTCCGTACCCGTGTTTAAAGAAAACTTTGTGGTGTATGGTACTTTACGTCTTAGTTTTGGGACTTTAAATATTTGATTATAATCCATTTGGATCATCTTCGTGTGTCATGTTTAAACGTTAAGATTTATTTCTCGTCTTGAATATAATTTCTCTGATGTAATTTCGTCCGTAAAGAAAAAGAAAAAAGATACTAACTTTACAGAAGATGTGGTAGGAAAGATGTAATAATAATAATAATAATAATAATAATAATAATAATAATAATAATAATAACAAGAAGAAGAAGTTAATATCACTAAACAAGAAGAAGAATAAACAGACTGATAGGGTTGAGTTAACACAGATAGGTGAAACACTAAAACTGTTTGGACCTAGAACCACTATTTAAAACCGTATTTGCCATGTGTTCATTTTCTACAGTAGACAATCATCAGCTGAATGTGCAGTGGTTTGACTGAATGTCGAAAGGGTTGTCAAAATTTGGGATTGCCTTATTTCCGATATGATTTTTTTTGTGATCATTCTTCTTGTAACGTAAATTATTTGGCCAAAAAAATATGTGTGACACAAGTTTTGCACCTCTGGATGGAAGAGACGTTATTATTTACCCAATCTATTCTGTGTTACTATTGCGTCTAACTCCTATTTTTTCTAAAGATCTAGTAGTCGCGGATGTTTGTCTATTGAATAGACTGCCCTCACATGCTTGTGTCCCACCTATAGAAAATTTTCGTTTGCATGCAACTGTGACTGCGAGCTTGTCCATGAGGGAAACAAATCAGCCTGCATTATATGCCTGGTTGACTTAATATATCTCAGTTCTATAATAGCCTGCATGGTTTGAATGCTTTTCCATATTTTCTATCGGGACGGACGACTTATCAAATAGCAGTATTAACAGTACTCTAGTATCGGTTACAGATTTTTCAAGCCAGTAACATTACTCATTAGTTTGGGGCTTTTCTCAAACGGATACCTTTATACAGTAGTTTGGGGCTTTTCTCAAACGGATACACTTATACAGTAGTTTGGGGCTTTTCTCAAACGGATACACTTATACAGTAGTTTGGGGCTTTTCTCAAACGGATACACTTATACAGTAGTTTGGGGCTTTTCTCAAACGGATACCTTTATACAGTAATTTGGGGCTTTTCTCAAACGGGTAACATTTTACAGTAGTTTGGGGCTTTTCTCAAACGGGTAACATTTTACAGTTATTTGGGGCTTTCCTCAAACGGATACACATATACAGTAGTTTGTGGCTTTCCTCAAACGGATACACTTATACAGTAGTTTGGGGCTTTTCTCAAACGGATACACTTATACAGTAGTTTGGGGCTTTTCTCAAACGGATACCTTTATACAGTAATTTGGGGCTTTTCTCAAACGGGTAACATTTTACAGTAGTTTGGGGCTTTTCTCAAACGGGTAACATTTTACAGTTGTTTGGGGCTTTCCTCAAACGGATACACTTATACAGTAGTTTGGGGCTTTCCTCAAACTGATACACTTATACAGTAGTTTGGGGCTTTTCTCAAACGGGTAACATTTTACAGTTATTTGGCGCTTTCCTCAAACGGATACACATATACAGTAGTTTGTGGCTTTCCTCAAACGGATACACTTATACAGTAGTTTGGGGCTTTTCTCAAACGGATACACTTATACAGTAGTTTGGGGCTTTTCTCAAACGGATACCTTTATACAGTAATTTGGGGCTTTTCTCAAACGGGTAACATTTTACAGTAGTTTGGGGCTTTTCTCAAACGGGTAACATTTTACAGTTGTTTGGGGCTTTCCTCAAACGGATACACTTATACAGTAGTTTGGGGCTTTCCTCAAACTGATACACTTATACAGTAGTTTGGGGCTTTTCTCAAACGGATACACTTATACAGTAGTTTGGGACTTTTCTCAAACGGATACCTTTATACAGTAGTTTGGGGCTTTTCTCAAACGGATACCTTTATACAGTAGTTTGTGGCTTTTCCCAAACGGATACACTTATACAGTAGTTTGGGACTTTTCTCAAACGGATACCTTTATACAGTAGTTTGGAACTTTTCTCAAACGGATACCTTTATACAGTAGTTTGGGACTTTTCTCAAACGGATACACTTATACAGTAGTTTGGGGCTTTTCTGAAACGGATACACTTATACAGTAGTTTGGGGCTTTTCTCAAACGGATACCTTTATACAGTAGTTTGGGGCTTTTCTCAAACGGATACACTTATACAGTAGTTTGGGGCTTTTCTCAAACGGATACCTTTATACAGTTGTTTGGGGCTTTTGTATGTGAAGTTACTAACATTAGACAGTAGGTTTATTGCTTTCTTTCCAAGTGAATAACATTGCACGGTAGTGTAATGCTTTTGTTTTTATTGTTATTTTAAAAGTAGATTTAATCTCATTTTAATAAAGCAACTAAACTGAATCATGGCAAGGTACATAAAGAGTTCTTCGTCATAACGAGGTCGGTGTTTTATATATGGTGGAGGAAGAATCCTGAAAATCCTGTTAAGAAACTCCAAACCTCCAACCTACGGGACGCTACCGGTACCTCTCATTTTCGCTCTGTGGATTAGAATTTTGAAACTACCTAATTCTTATTAGTAGAAAAAAGTCCACAAAATATATTTTGAGAAGAATTAAGATACAGAAAAGCAAGTAGATTTATTCTCATTATTATTACCAGTTATAGATGACGTAATTGTATGACCACCCGCTTGATCTTTGTTGAGAACATTTTAAACAGTAATCCTCCTTTTTGAATAGTTTGTGATTCTTCCCTAAATTTCTGCCCTTTATGCGGCTCGTTCCATCAGAGATTCCATCAGAGATTCCAGCTGATTAAACCACATTTGTTTAGTATAACACCTGCACTTTTTCATATTTTGTAAAATACATTTTATTTTAAAAAAACTTTCTTTAAAATCTCCTTTTTTTAAAATTATTTTGCAAAGTTTATAATGACTTTGATTGTTGAAACTGTCTGTTGTTTGAAGAGTATACATTTTATTAAAAATTTGTCCCATTCCTTTTTTTATTTTCATATCTGTCTCTTGTCTTTCATTCATTGTATTTTATGACTATTTATTCTTTATTTATATTTTTAAAATGGGAACTTTAAATGAATCTTATCAAATATGATTACCAGATACTGGAAGCTTCTATCTGTTTCTTCATTTGGAATTGGTGTCAAACAAAAGGGTATATCGTCTTCCATCATTTCTAAGGGTCTTCGTTCCAATACTTCCGGTGAGGATCAATCCTTTAGGGACCATAGCGCATATCATAGCACTGCAGTACCTTTTTGCAACAGGGTATTTTTGGCAAGTGCGAAGCGCAGTGATGTAAGTAGACTTTACATAGAGCAGTTTTCGTTTTTGTACGATATCCATCTATAAAATCCTTTACACTTAATAATGTTAAATTCTTGATTGTGGTAGATCTAGAACTGCTCGCAAGAGAGAGAGAGAGAGAGAGAGAGAGAGAGAGAGAGAGAGAGAGAGAGAGAGAGAGAGAGAGAGAGAGAGAATAATGAAAATATTTGTGTTACTTAATTATACGAACGCTAAACTCGACTACGTATGTACACACATACATTTTGTCTGTTGTCACTGTAAACTCGTCTTTTGCGGTTTATCCGCTTATCAAATGTTTTCAATGGGGATTGTCTTTTTTGTTTTAAGTGTGCATCAGTAATATGCCATTGTCAATCAAATCATAATTTGTAATACAACAGTGACATGCAAATGAATTTTCATAACTTCAATGTCCAAACAGCAAAACCTTGTACAAGATGAAAAATGTAATCATTAAGTGGAAGGTTTTAATTTTCACCGACGCATGTGAACAATTATTTCATTGTTTTTCCAGTGACGACGCTAATGCCGTGTGTGGTTCGTAGAACTTGAAACGGACAACCTATTTGCACCTATACAATTTAAAATGAGAAAAATAAGATACGGTATGTTTTTTTTCTATCAAACGGCAAAACATTGCTAACAGGTCTGAGAAATGTTAATGTCCAAATGTTGCAATTATTATAGAGTATGAGAAGAAAATGATCCAGTTAGTAATAATGTCAAAGCTATTACTTTTATTGTCTTGCATCCGCTATTATATATGCCCTACATTCATTTAGCAGACAAGATGCTACTGACAAGCCATAAATAGTCCCTGACCTGTGTGTTTGGCCCTTCGCTAAATTCTTGGATATTACTTACACAAGAAGCATTTGCTGATATATTGGACAATTCATCCTTCGGATAAACACAACAAATAACCGTTACTTCTTTTAGTTTATCAACAGTATTAAAGTTGTGTCATGGTTTTAAGTTGGTCGAGTTCCGTTGAGTGTCATCACACGACATATTCATATAAGATTTGGCAACAGATTGCCAGCTATTATCGCTATTGCCGAAGTAGTTATTTTACTTTTGTGTTGGATTTTTTATGCTACTATTGCTATTCAAAATTTATAATTGTCTTTTTACATCATCGTATATTATTTGTTTAATTCCACCACCGTAGACTCCTTCTTCGGATATCGATTTTTTAGTTGCACCCCATATTGAACCTGATGCAGTTGCTATTCCTAATGTTACAAGAACTGGTAATATTTTTGATAAAATAGTTTGTACTGCAACTGATTATGCTGATTCTAGAAATCCGCCATGTTTTGCCATTTATGTTCCTAGAAATCCTCCATGTTTTGCCATTTATGTTACTTGTGACTGATAAATTCGAAACAAACGGTTTTCGTTTGTTAAATTTATTAATGTCATGTTGTCAATCTATGCTAGCGCCAGCT
This sequence comes from Unio pictorum, assembly GCA_030141615.1. Lineage (NCBI taxonomy): Eukaryota > Metazoa > Mollusca > Bivalvia > Unionida > Unionidae > Unio > Unio pictorum. Next base: position 12,317,731 of record JARLTB010000029.1, on the reverse strand, counting down.
GGAATAGTACCACCGCCAGCAACATCAACTGTACATTGTAAACCATGTCCAATGTTTTTAATCCGCATCGTATTTCTAGAGTAGTCATCGCTAAAAGAAACAGTGTCAAGGAATGTACTAGCAACTTGCAGGTAGATTGAGAGAAAAGAAATGTTTGATTAGTAAACTGATATCGTATGATTCTAAACAAGCTCGAATTATTATTTACAAGTGGAATTTCTTTACCAGCTGCTATATGAGCAGGAGGATTGAATAAGGTCATTATTTGACCTCGTACTTCTAATACTGCTTTATGTGGAAGCAGAACTCCATCTTCATCTCGTGTATTAAATGTTCTAACACGAGTTTTTATTTGACACGTTGGAGTTATCTTTTAAATAGCATATGTACTCAAACTTGGTTACATCTGTCTCACCATCAAATGTTTCGTTAAGATTTGAATCATTTTTAACTGACATTTGTTATAATATTAAAGTTTTACATAAAATTGTATCAAGATTATTACACACAAAAAAATGTAAAATATCTCAAGGGAATCAATGGTAATTTTCGCCTTGTCTTATTTATTAGATTGCATACTATTTCTTTACTTTCTGGTGATAATAATTTTTTCTTGTTGCTATCATAGCACGTTCGTTTGTTTTAGTTGTAGCAATATCTAAACTTGCTTCGACTAATTCATTGTGTGTTTTGCATATCGTTTTCCACCCTATCACTACGCGATTCGCCGTTTATATTATCAGCAATATCGGCTGTTCCAGTAGCTGAAGCGGCTTTTGTTGCAACAGTTTTGATGCGTCAGTCGCAATTGGTGCTACTCTGTTTGTTATTCATGGTATGTTCTCGACTAATTTGGTAAATATATATTAAAAAAATCACCTACAATTTTTGTTTTCGATAGTATTCTCTGTTTCATCTTTATTATTTACTAATGCATTGCAACATTGTTTTACCTTATACTTGACTACATCAAGGAGCATATATGTAAGTAATACGTAACAATGTCGTTATTAAGATCTAACTGTCTATCCGACTGATCGGTAAGTTGCATTGTTATACTTGAAATTTGATTTTCAAAATTATCTGGAAAATATTTTTTTTGCTTCGGATTAACTTGCATAAGTGATCTAGCTGGAACATCGGGAGAACTGCTATAAATTACAACTTCCCTTTGAATAATACGATCCGCTAGCATTAGAATAGTTTATTAAAACTGGTTTTACTTCTGTTATATTAACGGGTGGATTCATAAACGTCATTTTGAATAGTATTGCTACCATATTGTTGAGTTCTAAAACCTAACAATGATTAAACGCTTGTCGCTGGCGTAAAATCAATCAGAAATTATTCTTAAAGTGATTCTTGATCGTAGTGTACTATATGTCAAAGCAACGGTGGAGCCACCAGAAATATTTTTGATATTAATTCTTTAATCATTTTATAACGATCTGTCACGTTACAAGCTCCTCGTGGATTTCTAGGTGTTGTCCAGGCATTCGATTTGAACATAAAATCAACGTTAACATTAGTTTGTATATTTGCCATTATCATTTCATATTGTTGCTGACGTCAGTCCTATTTTGGTATTTTTAATCAGGATCTAATTATATTGGTGGATAATAGTTGTTTGTCACAAATCAAGTAGTAATGCTGTTAATAATATCTTTAATTTACAGTATGGTATAAAACATTAAATGGTAACTGTAAGATCGGTGTGTAAAATTTCGTATTCAGGCGATCTTACTATAAGACGATTTCATTGTCGATTTCTGAGCTAACATTTCCTGCTTCTTTTAATGATATCAGTAGCATTATTCGTTCCACCCTTTATGTGTTTGAGGTAAATACTTGGAGGGCATAGCCACTTCTTTCTTCTAATCGTTCTTTGTCAATAATTCTTGCTTACGTACTTAATTTATTTCTGCCATCATTAAAATATTTTACATCATCTACATTCTTTTCAGAAACATCAACGTAAAGCCCGGCAAAAATGCCAGGTAGGTATCCCTTATATAACGAATAAATATTATCAAGGTTTTCTATATTTAAATTTTCTCATCAATATCTATATTAACATTCACATTTCTTCTCATCTTTCTCGTAGATCATCAGCTTTTATTTGATTATAATTATTAAGTTCAATAACTTTTATATTAGTCCTATGTTCATTATCAAACAGTTTGTACGCATTATCTTTTATTTTTTAATAACTTATTATACCAATTATCAATAATTATTTTAGTTGAATGTCTTTTTTATTTCTTTCTTCGTCGACTTTTTAATATAATTTTTGAAAGGTTCAGCATGCTTTACATTTTCTTTAACAGCTGATTATGTTTCCTCTTTTTGTTTTTCTTCAAGCAACACTCATAAACATTTCTCTTTTGATCTTTTTAGTTCTTCTTCTGATAATGTAGATATTTCAGATTGTTTTCCATGCACTGCCTCAGTAACAGGTTTAAGTACTTCGGCTCTTTCTACTCAGCAATAAGTGGCCCCGAGTGGCCGAGTGGTCTAAATCGCTCTCCGTTACGGATCACTGCGTGGGTTCGAGTCTAAGATTCGGCTAATGTAGTTATGTAAGAAAGCTTGCCAGTAGCTTCTAGTGGGTCGGTGGTTCTTTCTGGAGGTTTTCCCGGGTTATTCTTCCACCAATAATACTGGCCGCCATTTATAGCCTATCGTGTGCTGAAAAATGGCGTTAAACCCTACAAGAAAAACAGCTTCAGCAGCACGTTGTCCTTGACGTGCTTTTGTACTTTTTTCTTAAACGCTGTTTGGGATTCTGCAATTTTTTAGTAACCTTTTGTCTGTACTCCCTTTGTTATTTTATACAAAACATAAAATTTGTACAGATGAATTAAGTATTAGTTATTGAAAAAATTCATCTGTACAACAACGAAACATCTTAGCATTATATGATGCAAATTTATTAAATAAAATACGTTATATTTATAATTTGGTGCTTTATGATATAATTCAACAAAGTTATCTTTTGGTAATATAACCGAACTGCCCGCTAGCAGCGTTTGTAATACCAGTATCATCTATTCCAGGAAATAAAATGAAACAAGCATTTCGTCTTATAAGTTTATCAACGTTATAAAAGCCCATTGCAAGATAAATTGAATTTCATTTTTTTTTTTGCGTGACATTGAAAAGTAAGATTTAACTGTCTTCATTTCATTGTTGTTCAGTGGAATATCATCAAACACAATTATTTAATGTTCTGTTGAATCAAGTTTATCAACTGGAATTAATTCGTCGGATTGCTTTATTATAAAAATGTCTTTCACCTGTTCCAAATTCATCACCTAGTTTTTCATTAGACTCTTTTAAAAGTTCATAACTATCTTAATCATCACATCATTCTTGATCTTAAGTCTCCACAAAATTCGTTACATTCTGAGATTTTGACCCCAAAAAGCTGAAAGTGTCATAACAAGAGTCTTCAAAAGTAGTCAAATAAATATTAAAAACAATATCAAAACCGAGTGAAAGTATTATGTAAATATGATTTAATTTTAATTGTTTGTTAGTGTTACGTATATTTGATATAAGTCATTTATATTATTTTTTTGTTTGTTAGATTTAAATTTGGCATTTTAAGTTTTAAGATTCGTTCATTGGGGGGGGACCTGTACTTTACAGAATAAAAACCAGGTGTTGACCTCATTTCTGAACTGGTTTCAGTGTTGTAAGCAAGCTTTTAAAATGATTGGCTGGTTCCAAGGACAAAATGGAGTTTTGTATAAACATCTTTCTATCTTTAGTTGGGTCATAAGCTGTGTACGTGATTCATGAACGTTCTGATAGTTTGTACAAGATCACGTGACCCTTCCTTGTTTGCATAAAAACAGCTATATAAATTATGTTTTGGAGAGAGTTATTCAGTAGAAGAAATTGGGCTGTTAGAATATTAAGTTGTGTCGTTTTGAGTTATTTTAAATTACCTTGTACTGGAAATGATGTCAATTCGTTTGGATCAAGAGGAATTATTTTGTTATTTATCTGGAAAAGAATTGTGCTCATAGAGATGTTTATTATCAAGAACTGACCTCATCAAGTGGCATCGTTTTCCATATTGGATGCTTCGCTGGGATTCGAAGTTAGAATTATTTGGACATTTTATTACCAGGACTTTTGCAATTCTCTAGTGGATAATATTTTGAATTAGTTTTTGATTAATTTTGGAATCGATTCTTAAAACCGTAAGTTTATTTTTCTTTCTGAAAAATATTTTTGTACTCAATAAATTGTTTATTAAGTTTTACAAGCTTGTTATTTTCACTCTTTCTATGTTACTGTTTATTCGAGCCTAAGCATGTAACAGTTAGTTTTAATTTGAATATTCCATTAGATGCTGTTGTAATGTAATTTTATTTACTGGATTTGACATTTTCCAGAAATTTAGTTTAGTTTTTCATAAACCTCATGATAGAAACTTTTTAATGAATGCTGACCTAGTTCCTGACAATTCAAAACTTTAAGTGAGTTGAAGCAAACAACGTTTTATTTGGGTTTTCTTATTCTTTCTCACAGTAGATTCATTAAGTGAAATCGAGGCTATACTTGGAGTACATGACAAATAACATATAGATTCAAACTCTGGGTTTCCAAGTGAACTGACCCACATCCGGGCATCTATTTTGAGCATTAGCTAGATTTAATATTGATGTTTTGAGAGTATATTTTTGCTTAACACTTGAGATGTCAAAGTATTTTGTGTTGTGACTAGTTGGATTTAATTTTGAAATTTTCTTCAAATTATTTGGATTTTAAGAACAAATAATTGTCTTGGAAATACTTGTGCTCTAAATTATATCTTAGACAAAGACAGTTATTACAGAAATTTACAGCATTCAAACCACTGAAATATTATTTTCTGTGATTCAAGAAAGAACTGTTGACACATCAGTATACACTAATTAGAGGATACGTCATTGCCTGTCATTTTGGATTTCATCAGGATTTGAACTCAATTTATTATGACTTTTTTTATTACTAAGACTTCTATTTTTTAAATCATGGATTATTGTTTGGATTTGATTCGTAAAAGTCATACGTTTTTTCCCCTCATTTTTACCTTGCTTTTTTAAGGAAACAAATTATTTGTTAAATTTTGCAAAGCTTGTTGTCTTCACTTTTTTCTTGTTACTTTTAAAAGAACCTAAACACGTAACAAAAGCAGAATATCCTGCTACCATATTTCATGTAGTTTTTCATACCATTTAATTTTTCACACACAATCCAGTTACTAACCTAATAATTATTTAAATATATCATAATTTTATGATATTACTTTGTATGTTTCGAAAAATCTTTTAAATTATCACAAATAAAATTTCTACCAAGAAGATTTACGTTAGCAATAAAGATTGAAGATTTTTTATTTTAAAAAATTAATAATTGTTGCTGAGAAAATAGTGATTGATGCATAAGCTCTCTTATGGTCAATACAATATCTACTGGTATTATTAATTGGATAAAGGCCTTCACACGACATCATCCTTAATTATTCAGTACTTATTAAGTGCGTAACTGTAACAAAACAACACATGCATTTTTAAAATAGTTCGGAAGCCCTGTGATGTTTTCTTATCCAATAAAAATTACATCTAAGTACATGCTAAAGTGAAGATCACAGACCAATGATGAACTAGTCTTATTGTTTCATTATAGTCACGCACAAACAAATTATAAAAATCTTGTCATTTTCAAACATCAATTTGAAAGTCACAGACTCTTTTAAACTGATTTGTATATATACAATAAAATAAGTGCTTGTTCTCTTTTGACTTGGTTATAATAAATATTTTGTTGCAAATCTATTCTACTATATACCCCTATATTTTTATCTTTATTGTTAAGTTAAAAAAAAGTAATGTGTATGATCGCTGGTCTTAAAAACATCTGCTGTATGCAACGTTCCCTCTAAGCGAATGGTAGATGTGCATGCAGTGCTCACTGCATTGTGCAAGCATTATGGCGACGAGAAAAATTTAACATTGGATTGACAATTCAGCTGCGCAGGAATATAGCTGTGTTCTGATACATAAGGATTATCACAAATTTAAGGCAACTGGAAATCGTCTTTGTTCTCTCTGCAATTAAAAACTGCCCTGAATAAATGCATTCTTGTACATTGACAAAATGTCTCTCTCTCTCTCTCTCTCTCTCTCACACACACACACACACACACACACGCTCACATTAACTAAAACATGTTTTTAAGTTCTTTATAATTTTAAAATGCTGTAAAAAATAAAATTTGGACTTGTTTCTTGTCAATGTGGACTTGGACAGTTGCATAGCCCTACAAGTAGGTCTCCGTGTTTTTTTCTATTTCTGACAGAAAACAGAAAACAAAAGCAGAGACCTACTTGTTGGTTTATTCATTGCATACAATTTGCCAATAAATACCCATACATTTTCAGGCTCATGTTGCATACATTACATAACAAAACAGCTACAAAGATGTAAATGCAGACGAGCTTGCACATTGAGACATTATTCTCTCTCTCTCTCTCTCTCTCTAAAAACAAAACAAAAATCTTGTTGAATACTTTTGTTTTTATAGTAACTGGATTCTTGAGTTGAGAACAGAATGAGACAGAAAATATACGTTCTTTTGTACAATTGTAGCATTGGGTTGTTAAGTAGCGTATGTTCCATAGAACTTCTTCGGGTTTGATCCCATCATTTTGCATACACAGTCAGTACCACAAAATGATAATTATTTATTTCACATATAATTTTTTTGTAGACTGAAATTAATAATAATTTTTTTGTGTATGCAAAATTACATGAAATACGTTCCTCTATATATTTTTGTGACAGATTAAAGGCAACATTGAGTGCATATTACAATAAACTTTTTCATGATATACAGTAGTATGGTTGATAGAACATTTAAGCTTAAACATTGTGAACATTTTTCTTCACATAATACTTTACAAAGAGCTGTGTTGGGATCTTTGATTTAATTCCAGTGCACCAAACAAGTGTGAAGTCAATGTGCCATATTTTATCACAATCTTTAATTGCATAGGCCATCAATGCTGTGTTTAGCATTGAATTTTTCTACCCAACATGCTAGAGGAGGAGAGAGCTTGTTTTGTTCTTTGCCTGAATAGGATAAACATAAAAAGTTTCGCAAGTCATGGACGATGCAAAGTAAATGAATTGGGATTGCCTGTAGTCCCATTCTAATACTAATATTAGTCATCCCATCCAAATTTCAGCCACGACTACGTTATTATAGCAAGACTTGTATCATGATGTGACAGCATATGGGAAATCACGACAAAAGCTGCAAAATATCTGTTTTGAAAGCTCTAATTGTTTGTTGTACATTTTTGATACATGTAATTTTTTTATTATTTAATCATGGAAACTGATTTCAGTGCATGGAAGTTTTAAATTTGAAAATGAATTATTTATTATTCAAATATGTGGGCTAAGTTTTACACATGCAAAGCATGTTACTTAAAAATTCTTGAAGGAGATTGATGACCTGGATCAAAATGATATATTAAAAGACTGAAGCAAACAAGCTTATTTCAGCACTGACTTGCACAAAGACTAACAAATATTATTTTAACATTATGACAAGACACTGTAACCTCCTCCAAAGACAATGCCTTTTTTGGTGCTGCGGATGTACATACTCCTTTTAAACTCGTACTATTTGTTACAAAGGAAGCTATTGTATAAATATGATGAATACAGGGAATACAAGGTCATGCGCATGTATTATATATAAATGACTGAAACACGTGTATTATATATAAATGTATGAAAGTAAGCATATAAATGAGCACCATGGTTGGAGACACCAATGGAAATAGATACAATTTAAATGTAAATAACCTTTATAAAAGTCAATAATGAAGCATAATTCTGGAACAATATTTGTTAATGGTCTAACCATAAAGTACTAAAACTATGTAATATAAAAATCTGCCTTTACTAAAATTTCAACAATAATCTTTCCAAGTTTCAGTCGAATTACGACAAAAAGAGGCAAGCATCAACAATGTAATTCATTCACAAATAAGTAAAGCCACTATAATCCAACAAAATATTTTGGATACCTGAAGTATGTGGAATGAAGACAAAAAACAATAAGCATGCTTCCAGAAGAATTGTAAAAAGAATTTGTACACATGATTTTTCATTGTAACAATAAAATAGCTTAATTATTTATATAAAATATCTTTGGCTGTAAACCATCATAAATTAAATATCTCTTGTTTGTTAGGCAATCTGCAGTTTTACTTTTTCTTTTTATGCCACATATATCATGGCCTTTAATGATCATTTCTTGGCAAATGCAGACATGATATCCACTGGAAATGGGAAAATGATTGTGGAGTTTTTCTCCGCTGAGATAGAGTGAAGTGTCTGAAGGTAACGGAGTTGCAGAGCAGATGGGGACTCCGAAATAACATCAGCAGCTTCCTTCAGTGCACGTGAAGCTTTCATCTCTCCCTCAGCAGCAATAACCTGAAATTAGATTTGATGAATATTATCATCTTCATCACCCTCATTGTTATTGTCTCATCATTAGTTTCATCAAATATATGATAAATCTTGTCATTATGGATGGTATGTTCCACATTCTCATAATCATCCAAGTTATCGCCACTGATGTCATCCTCATCATACCTATCATATCTTCATGGTTTGTAGTATCAGCAGTATCATCATCGTTAATATTATTATTGTTATTATCATCACTATTATCATCACTGCATAGCCCTAGTTCCTGTTGTTTTTTTAATTAAAATAATGTTAAATGATATGGTCTTTTCAGACATCCAATCAATTATCACTAATTACTGGCAATACACTCATGTACCTTAGCACGAGCTTCACGTCCTGCTTCTGCCTCGGCTGCCATGGCTCTTTGCATTTGAACTGGAAGACGGACGTCTTTCCTGTGATAGCAGAAAATGGACTCATAATGAAAATAAAGTTGCAAAAGCATGTAGTCATAACAATACATATACTACAGTTAAAATACAGCTGATCAGCTTGGATCCATAATTTAAGCTGTGACATACATGGATATATGAAAAGTTAATAATACTGTATTTACATATTGCTTGTACAAATGTTTGTCCTGCAATTATTGAGCAAAGGCAGTCCCGGATTACCCATTAGGCAGAGTAGGCAACTGCCTATGGGCCCCGCGACTTTTATGGGCCCCATCAGGGGCCCCCATGAGACCGTGACCGTGGGTCTGGGGCCCCAAAAGTTTGACTGCCTATGGGCCTCCACGGTGCTTAATCCGGCGCTGAGCAAAGAATAACCAACATCTAGTGTTCATCAAAGACTTACCGGTATTTTACCTTTCTCAATTCACCTACTCTGCACTGGGTGGTGTAATTTAGTCTTAATGTTACATTCTACAATACAAGATGGTCACTTCTCAATAAAACAGACTAAAACTGAAGAAAAAATTATTTCCACTATGGAAAAAAATGACTTACAGAAAATGACTTGACCCACTATAAAAAATAAGAAATTCTCCCACAATGGAAAATCAGAACATGTCCCACTAAGGAAATTAAAGACTTGTCCCACTATGGAAAATAAGGACTTCTCCCATGATGGAAAATAAGAACATGTCCCACGATGGAAAATCAGAACATGTCCCACTATGGAAAATGAGAGCTTCTCCCACAATGGAAAATAAGGACTTCTCTCACGATGGAAAATAAGGACTTCTCCCACGATGGAAAATTAGAACATGTCCCACTATGGAAAATAAGGACTTCTCCCACTATGGAAAATAAGGACTTCTCCCACGATGGAAAATAAGAACATGTCCCACAATGGAAAATCAGAACATGTCCCACTATGGAAAATGAGAGCTTCTCCCACTTGGGAAACATTTGTCCCACTATGGAAAATAAGTTATAGATAGAAAGGCCAAATAGTACTTACATTTCAACTCTCTCAACCTTTACACCCCAAGGATCAGTAGCATGATCTAACACTTCCTACAATAAAATTAATAATAATAATAATAATAATAATAATAATAATAATTATAATAATAATAATAATAATATTATTATTATTATTATTATTATTATTATTATTATTATTATTATTATTATTATTAAAAATAATAATAATAATATTAATAATAATAATAGTGGCAGTAGTATCTTGAAAATGCAAATCAGATCAGATGGTAGTTGTCTTTTCTGACTGTTACAGAAGTGAATAAGTAATAGCAATGGACTTTTCATAATCAGTTAACATTTCTCGTATTCCTCATACACTGACCGTCTCATAAGACAGAACATGTTCAAGAAATGTGTTGCTATTCTCTGCCAAAGACATTGCAATTATTAAACAATATCAAAGTTACTGTATGTGTCAAATCTACACAGGAATGCTGAATTAATTAAGATTATCATAAGAAGATTGTATAAAGGCCATAATACTGTCATTTATATTACAATTACGAACTTTGGTCTTTGGTTGTGTGTTGTACACATTTCAGTTAAGAATGATTTTGTTGTCCACAGTAATTATCAGGGCCTAGATAGTGTCAAACCTAAGTGCCCCTGTGCTTAGTTTCATAAAACTGTCATGGTTTCTTACCTTCTGAATTAATCAAACCAAAAACGCCCCGTCAAAGCTCTAAATAAATTTATTAGTAGGATGTACTTATTAGAGGATAGTGTACACACTTAATTTTTTCTTGAGTGATTTTATTATGATAAAATACTGTTTATTCTTGTATAACATTATGGAAATGTTTTTCACTGTGGTACATCTGCTTTCTTTGCTGGTGAAAATGTATTCATGTTGCATGGAATGTTAATTTATTTGCTGAATGAAGAATAAGATTTTAAGTTAGGTCTTTATTTTTGATGAAATTTATCTTCTTGCCCCTCTAAGTATTATTTTCTGTTTTGTGAATTTTGTATTCTCTGTCAATGTATGCATTAGTTGTAAATCAGAAGAAAAATCTGAATTAAAACATCATAGAAATCTACAAATGAACACTTGTGCGTTACTTTAAGAAATCTGTGCACTTGCTAACCTCTACCACACTTTGGGCCGATGAATGACAAATGACCGAGGTGGCCAAAATGACTGCTCATGGATCAAAGTGAAATGCATTTAAGATCGGAACATTGTTAGAACACTTTCCAGAATTTCCTACGTACCTGCATATTATGGCTGATGCTCTCTCTGTCAGTCAGGAGCTCACTCAGGAGCTTGGTGCCCAGAATGTTACGTAACGTGGTGGCTGCCAACAGCTTGGTAGACTGGTGAGCATTCTCAACATTAATTATGGACATCGTGGCATCAAACACTCGGGCGTAAATGACAGCATCAACGGCAACTGTTACAGAGTCTTTTGTAAGGATCTGAAATTCCATGAAGAAAGAGAAAGCAGTTATAATTTGTTACAGAGATGAATCTTCTGTAAATTTGTACCTTAAGAGAGTAGACATCTTTTGGACAAAATGTGCAAAGCAGTGGGGTACCAACAGTACTGTAGTAGTAGTGCTAGTAGCAACAGCTGCCATTTTCATGTCGCTTTAGTCATGGTAATAGTGTATTTATAAAATAGAGATATGAATAAAAACAATGAGGAAAAAGACAAAAAAAAGAGTACCGTTATTTCCTTTGCATACAAGAAAAATGTATGTATTTTAAGTGTTAGCACACCTGAGTGTTTCTAAATTATTATTATCTTTTGTATATGGGTATGAAACCAAAACATGATCATCTATAAATTTTCTAAACATTAACTGCAAGGGGTACATGCAAGCAATTCTTGCACATGTCTAGTGGTAGAATCATCACATAGGTACAATAAATGTTTACTCCAATCAATTATATGTATACTAACGCTGTAAGTGCAGAAAAAAAAATATTTTAATTTCTACACAACAAAAATAATTGCACTCAACTGTAATGTGATAGTATTGACAGCTGCCAGAGGGGGAAAAAATATTTCATGCATTTAAAATAAAGGCACCGATCTGTGTATTAATTATAGAGATGTCTCTCAGTGTACCTAATGACCTTGGATTCCTGCCAACTTTGTAACAAAAACAGATGAATAATATACTGTAATAGGCAAAATTATTAACGCTAATGTAAACATCACTAATAATCAAAATAATCAACTCTGAAGACTCAACTGAAACTATTGATGCCACTAATTGTCTGTCTGTATATTGGACTGTCTGTATAATGGACTGTCTGTACAATATCTGTCTGTACAATGGTCTGTCTGCACAATGGACTGTCTGTATAACGGTGTTGTCTGTCTGTACAATGATCTGTCTGTACAATGGTCTGGTCTGTACAATGACATATCTGTACAATGGTCTGCTTGAACAAAGATATATCTGTACATTGACTGTCTGTACAATGATCTGTCTGAACAATGGTCTGGTCTGTATGTAAAATGATATATCTGTACAATTGACTGTCTGTACAAAGTCCTGATGATAATCAAATATGTAAGACTCTGCAGGAACACAATTAAATGGATTTCCAAACATGGAAAGAAAATGGAGAGAATAAATTTTTAAACATCGGTATGGATGACTGTTAAAATGTCCACATCAATGTTCCAAGTTTTAAAGATACTGTCCACTCATTGGTTGTCTTCAATAGCAAGGACTGAAATGCAATGGAAAATATCTTATCTGAAATTTATCCCACCACAGATGACATGAAAACATAAATTGTAGATACTCTGAAACAAAGAAAGGAAAGAAAAGAAACACTCGAGTTTCCATTTGGATATAGGGTGTTCACATGTCTGCAATGTGATATATTATGATGTCAAATAAGAAATGTTGTCCCGGGAATAAAATGCTTCATGTTCTACTTTCATGCGATACATTATATGACTGAACAAGTCAGTAAAGTCACTTATTTGTAATACTCCTTGTTTGTGTATAAGCAATATTTGTACGTGTAACATTTCATATATTTTCATCACAAATTTTTGTATCTTTTGCAAACTTTCACCTTCACCAATCCTACATACAGTGATGAATGACTGCCACCATTTTAATTTAAGGCTCATTGAGAAAATAAACCCCATTGTAATGAGCACCTATTCAGGACTTTAATCTTAATCACCAAACTCTCTGGTCTGATTGATTTATGTTTTGTTTATTCAAGAATTATGTGCTATGTTTCACTGACAGACTCTAGTCCAACATACCTATCCGGCCTCACCCATGTGTATACACCAGCAAGATACTTATGCTCCTCTTCTGATAATCATGTACACATTGTTCCCACTATGAAAATGAAGTCATATAGACAATGTTCTTTTGCATACCAAGGCCCGGTGATGTGGAACAAATTGCCCATTGAAATAAGACACAAAGATGCAGTGGTCCCTTTTAAGAGTGCTCTTAAAATTCACCTTTTTCGACTGCAGGAACAAGCTTAGAGACCTCATAATGTTTTGTATCTTATATGTTTTCAGCATGTTTTTATGTTTTCCAATTTCATGGTTTTTGTTATTTGTTTTTCTGCAGTGTAGTCATATCATTATAGATGTTGTAAAGCGCTTAGAAATTCTAAAGATTAAGCGCTATACAAAGTCCTCGTTATTATTATTATAATTAAAACTGAATAACATCAGTGCATTTCCTACCTTAAATATTTTCATCATTTTTTTTTTGTTTTCTAATTTCATGGTGTTATTTTTTGTATTTTCTAGTCTTATCATTATAGACATTTTAAAGTGCTTAGAGCGTCTAAACATTAGGCGCTATACAAATTCCTCATTATTATTATTATTATTATTATTATTATTATTATAATAAGGTAATGTGCACAAGAATTTAAATATTAACATCCATTTTCAAAGTTAAACATACCTCTTGTGGTGGAATGTCATAAGAGAAAGTTCTCAGATCGACACTTCTGAATGTATCCACACAGGGGAAAAGAAAAAACAAACCTGTCCAGAAAAAAACACAGAAATTAATTATTTTTTTACTTAATTGGTACAGAACATTCAAATTCAAAATGTGGAATCAAAATGACAGATGGAGACAAATAGACAAATCAGGCCATGTTATGGGATGAAACCGCCATTAACAATTTTTCTTCCTCTTAATAAAATTACCTCATTAAATTGTAAATGTCTCAAAAGGAAAATTTTTCTTTGGCTATGACGGCTATTGAGTGGTTTAACTGTATACAATATGATCACAAAGCAAGTCATGTTTATACAAAAGAAATGTAAATCATTACACAAAAAAGGAAAAATATCGTTAAAAAAAGAAAACAGAAAATTAAACATTAATGACTGGGTCAGAGGTAATCTCTTGAATTATATAAATCCAGATACTGGGACAGATAGGTAGGAAGAAAGACAGCCTCCGATTACAGACCTGGTCCAACAGCACCACCTTGCTTGACACGACCCAAACGGAAAATGACCGCTCTCTCATATTCTTGCACAATCTGTAAGAAATTTATTTTAAAATATTTATTGATTTAAAGAAATTTATTTTGAAATATTTATTAATTTAAAGAAACTTATTTTGAAATATTTATTAATTTAAAGAAATTTATTTTGAAATATTTATTAATTTAAAGAAAAATAATGAATAGTTGCAAATTACATGAGAAATCGATTGTTTTGTCAAAGAAATAACATTTAGCCTCACTGTAATGATGTAAATCCACATAACATTTCTCAACAAATGTTTACAAATTTTAACTATTAACATCCAAGATGGATTATAATGTCAAACGAAAACAGGGAGACTGTCAGTTTCAAGAAAATTTTACAGTTTATTTTTGCAATTCAAAAATAATTTTTACTACAATCAAATGAATACAGGTATAATTTCATGAAATCTGTAAGGTACTCTATGTAAGATGCTTTAGTGTCGACACAGGTACAGTAATTCTTTTTTAATATCATTTTTTGTATTGGGAATTTTCTTCTAGGCAATAGCAACAGGCAGGGTATTACCGATATTGAAATGTTTTATTTGTGTTATTTTCAGCATTATATACTGCAGTGATCTTCATTTTTATCATTTCCCTTCTTTTATCATTTTTATCATTTCCCTTCTTTTATCATTTTTATCATTTCCCTTCTTGTTTTTCATGTTATAAATATACTATGTAAGAGTTAAACTTATCTCTTTCTGCTGGACCAGCAACATTTGTGTCAAAATGCAGATATTTAGACACAGACAAAAATCAATGCAGACAGACAGACAGATAATACATGATATTTTAATATAAATGATTACCTTTATGGCGCAGATGAGAGAGAAAGGGAAGAATAGAAGCAAGATAAGGAAGGAGAATCCAATCAAAATATAGCCACAGCAGCCGATGCTTCCATCTGGATCAATCGAAGAATTTTCTGTTGGGATAGATAATAATAAAGAGTTTAGATTTTAAAAATTTATCTCTGATATGGTTTACAGAATGGTTAGATAGAGTACTGCTATTGCATGATGTCAATTCCGGAAGCACACAACTTGATACCCGTACATAAACCAGCACAAACCCCATCCAACCCCAAAAATCTTTTTATCAGATTGTGAATTCAAATCAAGCTGAATTTGTCTGTTTTCTGGGCCATGACAATTGTTACGTATATTTGATTTAAATTATTTATTTTTAATTGTCAGATCCAAATTTGTCATTATGGGTTTAAAATTCATTAATTAGGAGATATCTATTCTGGAAAATTCAGGCTGACCTAGACTCTATCTGTAAACACAGGTTGACTTTGCTTGTTAACCTCATTATCTGACCTTGCTTCAGAGTGATAAACAGGTCTTTAAAACAATTGGTTAATTTCAAGGACAACTTTTTATTTTTAGTTCTTGGGGGATGAGAAATGGCTGATTTTCTTCTGGGTCATTCCATGCGTACGTGTTTTTATGATCGTATGCTCTTTCTGTGACCTTCTGGAAAATCACGTGATCCCTTGTTTACATAAAAAAAAACAGAGATATAAACCATGTTTTAGGAGAGAGCTATTTAGTAGAATCTCTGGGATTTAAATTAATAGTTGTGTTTTGAGTTATACTGGAAATTGTGTCAATTCGTTGGAGCAATAGGAATTATTTTATTTATCTGGAAAAGAATATGTGCTCATAGATTTTGGATTATAAAAAATAAAAAAATAACTAACTAAATCACGTGACATCGTCGTCCATATTGGATTACATCGTCAAGATTCGAACCTGGAACTATTAGGACATTTATTTATCAGGACTCTTGCAATTCCATTAGTTGATTATTTTTGTGAATTCTATATTGGACTATTTTTGGACTTGATTCTCTAAAACCCTAAGTTTATTTATTTTCTTATGAAAATATTTGTACTTAATAAATCGTTTGTTAAAGTTTTACAAGCTTGTTAGTTTTCACTCTTTCTGTGTTGCTGCTTATTCGAGCCTAAGTACGTAACACAGCAGACAAATTGAAGCCAGTGTCCGAAGTTTAAAATTTACTGGAATTTAACTACAAGTTTGAACTCAAGCGAGAGCAATTTAAAATTCCAAAATTGTGTTCCTTATGAATAACATATGTAATGGTGTGTATCACACATGGTTGTCCATTAGCAGAGAATAATGACATGTAACAAACATGCGTATCCATTAACAGGAATTAATGGCATGAAACAAACATGGTTGTACATTAACAGAGATCAATGGCATGTAATAAATATAGTTGTACATTAACATGAATTAATGACATGTAACATATATTACTGTCAATTCCCTTGTTATTAACAGAGATTGGCATGTAATGGTCTTGATTGTCCAAAAACAGGAATTATCTAACAGAGGAACACTTTCATTAAGAACATGTGCATCATAAACATGAGTATGCCTAAAAATAACTGAAACACTGAGACTGCTTGTTTTCATCTGGATAGTAAAATCTTAAGATAATTATTTCTTTTGGTGAAATAAAAGACAGCAAACATATTAGTACCTTATTGTTTAGGTTTAATCACCTGTCTTCATTTACGGTATCTGAAGTCTGAAGGCTAAATGGATGGCAGTAAGAGAATGTTGTCAAGGACTTGACCGCATTGCGATTATCTGGGAGACCAGAACTCAATATCCGAGTTCAAACGTATCAACCATTTTGATACTATCTTTCTTTTGTGTGTTTGCCTAAGTCTTTTCATTACAGCATGAGATGATCTTGTGCGAATGTGTGTGGAGGAAAAACTGAGAATGGTCACATTCAGCAAAGCCAAAGTAAACATCACAATGGCAATTAATTAACCCGAAACTAGATATTATACGAAGACATTTAGTTACAGCTCCATGATGATCTGAGGATCCATTCTGGATGAATAGCAATAACAGATTGTCAAGCTGGTTGTCATGGCAGTCATACTGGATGCCAGATCAGCACCATTTTCACTTATAACCAGCTATGCAGCATAAGATGTTTTTGTTTAGTGAAATCACCATGTGACCATCGATTCAGAAGGAGTAGCGATTAAAACCAAAATGGCCACTGTAGCAATCATATCGTTTCTATCTAGGATCAACATGACCATAGAATGAATATGTGTGTTAAGTTTCATGGCAATCTTACAAGTTGTTTAGGGGCAGCGGCAATAATAAACTTGTAATGATGCCCAATAGAAAATTATTATTATTATTATTAGTATTATTATTATTATTAGTATTATTATTATTATTATCCATGCAATATATATGTATTTATTATGTTTCAGTTTCCATGTCAGAGAGGAATTATGGGAAGCACAATTCTGAAACATCCTTAATTTGATGGAGGACGAAAATTTTCAGACTAAGGAGCATCAAAAGCTCCATATGAGGATTTAATAACTCTTTAATATTGGGTTGTAACACAGTACCATGTGTAAAAGGAGAGCAACAGAGCGACATGACCAAAAAAAAACATATTAACGATGTGTCATCCAGACTCGCCACTCTATATCCATAATCTAGATGAAATGAAAGTATTATTCATCGTCTGTTACAAAACTCTGCACCGCTGTGTATATTTTGGGGGGCCCCCGAGTGGCCGAGTGGTATAAAGCTCTCTCCGTTGCGGATCACTGCCATCTCACCTGTCTGCGTGAATTCGAGTCTAAGATTCGGCTAATGTAGTTATGTGAGAAAGCTTGCCAGTAGCTTCTCGTGGGTCGATGGTTCTATCTGGGGATATTCCTGTGTTCTTCTACCGCCATGTATAGCCTATATAGTGTGTGCTGAAAAATGGCGTTAAACCCAACAACAACTGGGTATATTCGTTCAGAAAAGTCATGAAAAATGAGAGCAGAGGCTGGTATACAAAGAACGACTAACCACTAAAGACGGAAGACAATCATCATGAGAGGTTTTAATGCCTTTAATGACAAGTCCAACATAGAATTAATAAAGCAGCACTCGAACAAAAAAATCCATTTTGAAATGTGTGTGTGTGTGTGTGTGAGAGAGAGAGAGAGAGAGAGAGAGAGAGTATATTATATAGCTTCATATTGTGACCAACTCCCATGGAAGCAAGGGAAGGGAGTCAAAATACAACATTCCTCTTTTACATGGTTACAGGCGAATGGTGGACGGATTGTGGGCATATAATTGTCCCCGAAGCCACTATGAAATCGAAGTCATATGGACAACGTTTGTTTGCATAATAGGGCCCAGCAGCGTGGAACGAATTCCCCATTGAAATTAGACAGAAAGATACAGTGGTCCCTTTCAAAAAATTCGCCTATTTCGACTTCAAGAACAAACTTAAAGACCTAATAAGGTTTTCTACCTTAAATATTTTCAGCATGATTTTATGTTTCATGGTGTTTGTTTTGTGGTGAGCAGCAGAGAGGGTGAATCCTACAACGTTTTTAGACAAATTTTGATTGAAATCCTAAAACGAGCCGTCCTATAATCTCATTTTAACCAAAGGATGGCGAACCCTACAACGTTTTGAAACAAAAAAAATTGATTGAATCCTTAAAACGATCCGTAGGATTTCGTTGAAATCTACGAAATCTCATTTTAACTAAAAAAATGAAAACGGAGACTTTTACGATTTTTTAATTAATTTTGGTCGCAACTTGTTGTCATCCACCCTCTCTGCTGCTTAGTGATTTCATCACTGGGTTAACAAAAAATAATAAATGATTTGATCAAGTCTTTAGGATCTCACAAACAAACTAATCGCTAACACCTCTTCTTGTAAATCAATCAGATTATTTGACTGATCGGTGAGTTTGAAATTAATTCTGGTTAATGAATTATTATGGCATCGCATGTAGACAGGATTAATTGGGTTTTCAATAATTAGGAATCCTGGAGGAGCTGTTGGTGCAAACGAATAAAGAATATACCCTTGCTGAGCTTGATTTGATCGTTCGAGATTAATTTGATAGCTTCCTTCGATAACATCACATACTAAATTGAGCGCAATCACTGAGGATATATTTACGTTGAACGGAGCGATATGCCTGCCGCCACCATCTGGGTCATTATTATGTTTGAGGATTTTTATTTCCGGTGATGCTGTTTTTTTCCACGTATCATGAATTATTTTGAAACCAACATCGATGGCATCATTGAGAAGTTTTTTTAGTTCTGGTACGTTATATCCTGGTAGTTTGAATGTCGGAATATCTTCAACGCGGATATTATAGTCTGTTGCAAATCTTGTTCTCGATTGGGGAATATCGTCATCTAATACCACTTGAATGATTTGCAAATGAAATGTTTCCATGTCATTGATGATTTTGTTGCATGTTTTTACGACGCTGATAAATTCATCTCGGGTGAGAGAGCCGGATTTTAGAGATATTAACAACAATGAAAAATCATTATTCATCGCTGTGAAATTTTTAATGATTTCAGGTTCGTTAACAAAATGAAATCCCTCCTCCTCCCCTGGCTTCTCTCTTCCAGTTGCGTAGTATCCGAAATAAAAAAAATCTGTAGGTATCCTGTATTCTTTATAACTCTTTATTGGATTATCAGGTTTTATTCTGTCGGTGATATAATCAGATTTTTGTGGTTCTGGTAAATCAACGGTTTTTCCCCCTGGTGGTAATTCAGGCCATCCTAGTACGGTTCTAATAGAACTCTGATAGATATCTACGACGTATTCTTCTGCGTTTATTTCAATTGCGGATGATAGCGTCGGTTCATGAACTGTTATAGCGATTTTTGACTCTACTCCAGTAATCGATTTTATTCTACGCGCGAATTCATCATTGATTTGTTCGATTTGGTATGACCCTGTTGGTATCGAAACGACGTTCCAGTCTGGGGTTCCGTCGGGTTTATTCTTATTTGCAAACACCAGTGAATTATTCGGTTGTTGACCACCAAATGATTTTGATCTGATATTAGGCCAACTGTGATACACTCGTAGTTTTGCTAGCGCTATCTCCTTCACTGGAACCGGAGAGGGGAAATTCACACTGAATTCTGGATTCGTTGATGTTATTGATATCATGCTTGTTTGTACTGGGTTCGTGTTCTCCACTATTCGTTGAAGTAATTCCTGCGGTGTCGTCATTGTTATTATACTCATGTTGTCGCTCTAATTTTGACACCGCGGAATCATAAATACTGACCATCACCGAGAACTCACAATCTGGTAATGTTGATATTATTGAGATCATTTTGTTTTTTGGGTTCGTGTTTTCTAATTCCATCGATGTTGTCATTGTTATTATACTCATGTTGTCGCTCTAATTTTGATATCGCTGAATCAAAAATACTGACCATCGCTGAGAATTCACTATCTGATATAATTGTATTATCGAGTGACGATGATATCATCAATGATAATTGCGAGTATGCGGTTGATGCAATATGAAATTGAAGTAAGTAATTCTGCAGTTTACTCTGGCTGCATGATGATATCTTTTTTGCTATCCCGGTTGATATACCCCCGATTGTAGCCACCGCAGAAATGCAAATTGGAACTACGACCGGGGCAATCATTATAACCGATCCAAGTATTATTCCGGCGCCAGTGAGAACGCTTGACACCGAGTACATAATAATATCAATTGCGGTGATTCTTCGTCGGTATTTTTTTATTTTTATTTGATACTCCTCAGTGAGGGTTTTGAGTCTATTCTGAAATTCTCTGACCTGATCATAGCGACATTGCGTCGATGACAAAGTCATTGTTGTTATTTTAAAAAAGCTAGCGTTTTCAATTGTGAAATCCTTTCAATTTAGTTATTTACTTAAATCCGCTACGAATTCCACATACCAGGTTACTGAAACCCCAATCAAATTTTTATCAGTAGCTGTTATAGTGAACTTTTCAGTTGTATCCTTGTCGATGATCGTTGAAATCGTATTATTAACCCCGGATGAACTCGACGATGATATATTAAATTGAGTTAATGGTGTTACTAGTGTTAATCGATAAATACCCTTAACGGTTGCAGTGATATTTAATTTGTTGTTTGTAGGTGTCCACTCAAATGATCCGTGTTGGATTGTGTATACCACGTTGTTGGTTTTCTCATGAGGAATTTTTGTTTTTTCAATGATTGTTATCATCCTCGAAAAATCACCTTTGACGGCTTCGATGAAGTTTTTCGTCTCATCGATGGATTTTTTAATATCAGGGAGTTTTATTTCTATTTTATCCAACTGGGTTCCAATAAATTTATCAATGATATTTCTACGAAATGATGTAAACTGTTTTCCGTTTTCTTCATTTTTAAATTGAAGTGCTTTTAGTTCCAACAGAGAATCGCCGAGATCAATTATTCTATCTGTAATAGACGAGAGGGGTAAGCCCGGTTTGAGTTTACCCTGATCGGAAAATAACGCGATAGTATCCTCGATTGCGTTTTGTTGTTTAACCAAAATATCATCCAGAGAAATATTACTGGTTTTCAATTTACCCTGATCGGAAAATAACGCGATAGTATCCTCGATTGCGTTTTGTTGTTTAACCAAAATATCATCCAGAGAAATATTACTGGTTTTCAATTTACCCTGATCGGAAAATAACGCGATAGTATCCTCGATTGCGTTTTGTTGTTTAACCAAAATATCATCCAGAGAAATATTACTGGTTTTCAATTTACTCTGATCGGAAAATAACGCGATAGTATCCTCGATTGCGTTTTGTTGTTTAACCAAAATATCATCCAGAGAAATATTACTGGTTTTCAATTTACCCTGATCGGAAAATAACGCGATAGTATCCTCGATTGCGTTTTGTTGTTTAACCAAAATATCATCCAGAGAAATATTACTGGTTTTCAATTTACCCTGATCGGAAAATAACGCGATAGTATCCTCGATTGCGTTTTGTTGTTTAACCAAAATATCATCCAGAGAAATATTACTGGTTTTCAATTTACCCTGTTTGTCTTGAAATACAACTATTTCATTAGGATCAACATTTGTTAAGTTCAACGTCTCAGCTATTTCATCTTTGATTAGTTTTTTTACATCCTTGACAGAATCAGGTGGTGCAGTGCCATCGGGTTTGGGTTTCAAAGATCTCCCCCAAATATCAATCATGTTATTGTAAAACTCTTTCTCTCTTTAAAATCGTTTTTGACGACTTCGTCGTTGCCAGCGATTACTAGTGTATTCATTAACGACAACATGTGGTGGTTTTCCGCTTGGGTTACTCAAGGAGTTAGAAATAGCGTCAAGGACATTTAATACTTCGCTGCCACATATTGGTGGGTCATTCATTTGTTGTGTTGGTAGCGTAGAATACCAAGTCTTCATTGGAAGGGTTTTTATATAACGCAAAAACTCTTTTGGTGGGGCTAATCCATATGAATCGAAATAGACAATCCCACGTGGATCAATAGCGTATGCAACCCAGTGAGTTCCAGGTCCGGTGCTGTTATCGAGATTAATAATACCTGTTTCAACGCTGTTTGGTTGATGTGGTAATTGATCTTTCATAAAGACACCTCTGAAGTTTTTAATCGCCAGCTTTTTAGCAGCATCCATTAAATCAAAATTGGACATAGGAATCTTCGATTCCCGAATTAATAAATCGTTCCTGGTAGTCTTAGACCCTTTCCGCTGTACCACGAATACGGGGTTCCTGGTAGTCTTAGACCCTTTCCGCTGTACCACGAATACGGGGTTCCTGGTAGTCTTAGACCCTTTCCCTTTTTTTTATACCCTCGACCTTTCTTCGGTTCATATGATTCAGCAATGCTCTGTACCGCTTTTGTCCCCAAGCCTCCAACTACCCCCAATGCGGCCGCTTTTGCGACTGCTGGGGCTGCTGCCGCAACCAATGCTGGTAACGCAGCAAACAACGGAAATATACCGCCTGTTTTAATCATATTTTTGATAGCAGCCGCAGAAAGAGTAATCTGGACACCTTTTTTTGCTACTAGTGCATCATTGAAATGTTTCACCTGACGAGTTGTCAGCGATAATTTATTTGCACCACCAGTCATTTGGTTGGGTTTCAACGTGATTGTGGTTCCACATCGCTTAGCTGATTCCGATTGCAATTTTTTGATTTGACCAGGAGTTAACGCAACACTAATAACACTATATGACATTATACATAATAGATTGATTCTAAATCGTTTACAATTTCAATTACATGTTTTCCACTGGTGCATCTACCACTCTCATTCTTCCACCAACACCTTCAAGTAGCATTGATTTATCACTGAGAATGACAGCAACCGCTCTATAATTATCAATACCACCAGGACGGGTTACACGGGCTCTAAAGTGTATATCAACGACAGATTGTCTCATCAAATCGAGATGTTCCAATGAGAAGTAATAGATCGGATAGAGGCTTTTAAAATCCAATTGTGATATTTGCAAACCAGTATCCACATTTAGATCACGTGCCATAAATGACAACAGGTTATGATATACACGTGCAATATGGTTGTGAGTGTAATCGAGTTGTATATCCTCAGATGGTTCCTGTTGGCCGTTTATTCTCAGCGAGACTTCTCTAACACCTAACTGATCAAATATCATATGGCTTCGTTCTTGATTACCAACTCGTGCATTATTCTGTAACGCCACAAATATATGACGTGGAGCTGAAACACCTTGTTTTGATGCCAGGTGCCATGTGAATATATCATCAACATTATCCTGTTTGATATCAGTGGTCACTGATAACCAACTCAACAATGATTTTCCTCCTTGTTCCATAAATGACAACAATTTTTCTTCTGCTGTGATTGATGGAGTTAACACTGGCATCCATAATGCTAGTTTTGTTAAAATGACTTTACCATCAGCAACACCAGCATCATGCCATATTGCATCATTATCAGTACCCTTTCGTACAAGCGCTACTGTGTGTTTAGCTCCATAAATAACTTTTCGGACGTTTCTACAAAATCCGAATATATGATGCAGTGGAATTGCACATGAAAATTGTCGACTCTGTCCTTGCAACATTGATACGCGTGTTGCAAATCCTAGGTTGAAGTTAGTAATATTATTTATGACATCAAAATCACCAGCTGGTCTTGTATATCCGTCTGGTGCTGGATTAACTGAAGAAGCATGTGTTGCCTTGACTCTAGAATACTGGTTGTGTTCAGGGTGATCAGTG
Source organism: Unio pictorum (assembly GCA_030141615.1). Taxonomy (NCBI): domain Eukaryota; kingdom Metazoa; phylum Mollusca; class Bivalvia; order Unionida; family Unionidae; genus Unio; species Unio pictorum. The sequence continues at coordinate 12,293,155 of JARLTB010000029.1, read as the reverse complement.
ATATCCTTAGAAAACATCATAGATGGACCCGCTGATCTTGAATAATCATCAGAATATCTCGCTAACCCAATTATTGTTGTGGCCACATCAACTTCACGGTCAATGGATTCAATTTCTTTTCCATCAATGAGATATCTAGCGCTTTCAAATAACGCCATTATGCCGTTATTAACAAAACCAACTCGTGTAGTTGGGTTTATGTCATATAGGGTATCAGCTGCAACATTTGTTACAAGTTTTCCTTCGATTTCGATAAATGCCTCACACGGTAGGAAGTATTTACTGGTATCATGAACTTGAAGTTCAATTCGCGATCGGAGATCTGGTTGTACTGCGTGATAAGAATAAAATTGAAAATCGCGTACAGAATCATCCTTGCCAACTGGGGCGTCTATATCAAATGCTGGATCAGGTGACCTTTTGAACATTTTATTCTATTTATCAGAGTCTAAATCGCGATTTCCCATTTCATCGTCGTGTTTTTTTAAAGCCACTTCCTGCTATCATGTTTGCTATCATGTTATTTTGGTCCTCTTGATTTATCAAGGGAGTCACCATCGACGCTAATTTTTCATCTACTGCGTTATTTATAATTCTACTAACACTTGCAGGCATTTCTGCTGTAGACGGTAACGGTACCGGTTTCTTTTTTCGTCTCACTAATGATGTTATTTTATTCTTCGCAGTTGAAAACGCTTTTCCAGCAAGATCTCCAACAGCACCAATACCCTTATCACGAATAACATCAATGGCTTTCATTCCTAGTTGTTTAGCCAACGGCATCACTTTTGGAGCCATTCTCGCAAATAACCCTGCAATGGTATTACCTAAACCATCTCCGTAGTATGCTCTATAAACCGGAAACCGTGAATTAACTACGTAGACGGGGGTTGGTTTATCATGATTGTAGTGTATGATCATTATTTTAAATCAGAAACAATTTTTCAATTGTTATTTATCTAATCGATTCAGTCACTATGATAACCATGGACGGTTTCACCGTCTACTAACTCGCCAATGAAATCTCGATATGTGCTGATATCCATGATACCACCCTGAAATAATCGTCTACAGATATCAGCTGCTTCATTAATTATTTCCGGTGAGTTATTTCCAGCTCGGAAACCTCCTACAAGAACTTCTAATCGTGATATATCACTGAGAACACTACCAGGACATGAAATCCAAGGATTTTCCCTCGAAGAGTTTTCAACTAAACCACTGCCTGTTTTTGAAAATCCTTTGGTTTTATCAGTGATACCGGTTGCACCTTTTTCATGATCAACTTCTCTCGTTATTTTCATCTGTTGGGGGGATTGTGTTATATCAATAAATTTTGATTGTTCTGGTAGTCTAAGAAATCCGGTATCCGATTGCTCCCCTATAGATGATTCAGTTTTTTTTATTGCTGCCATATATTCCTGAAATGTTTTATCATCTCCTTTTGCTTGAGAGGAACCTGATAGTATACGATATAACCCCTTATACCAATCTTTTTTAGGAGGGAGATTATAATCACCGTGGATATATTTTCTTCTCTGATGAAAACTCCTAGTGACAAATTCGGCTAATTCTTCCATAGAATCAAATTTTTTATTTCTCAATTCATCTAATTTACCAGGAAGAAGTTTTTCATTGAATGCAACTCGTCCACTAGTAGTATCCTCCCCTTTTTCTTGAAATTCGGGTAGGGGGATATCTTCTTGAAGTTCTCGTTGTTGTTCTGAAGCGGTTGATATATCCTGAGGAAGTGTTTTCAATGATTTTTTTGTTTGTTTAGTTCTTTTTGCTATTTTTTCTAACACAGGAAGAAAAGACTCTTCTTGTTTTTTTCCTTCTTCAGAGATTGTTGACACTATCTGTTTCGTTGCTGTAGTTACTGGTTTAAACAACTCTTCAGATCCCGCAGCAAAATCAGTCTGAAAACTCTGTCGTTGTTGTAGTTTATTCCGTACAGAGTCACGAATTGGTACAAATCTCTTAATTGCATCTAATCGTTCACGAGCCAATCGGGTTGTTAATGCTTCATTGACCATTATTTGAAATCAGAAACAATTTTTCAATTGTAAAACAATTTTTCAATCCCGACCTAACACCATCGGATGGTCATGGAAGTATTATTTCATCGTGAGACAGCTTCGTTCATCGATGGCGAAACTATCAAAATTGTATATATAAATAAATAATACTGATAGTTTCGCCATTCTATTTTTGATCAATCCGACATATCGTCCATCGATTTTTGACATCCCTTGAGGGTCGGCTAAAAAAAATGATTAATGGTCGGGCAATCAAATAATGATAAATGGTCAGTCACAATCAAATAATGATAAATGGTCATTCAAAATTGTTCATTTTCTTGAATTAACGCTCGTAGGTTTCTAACTTTAGAATTAACCTCCTTTTTCAATTCGTATTCGTACCCCAATTCTTTTCGTATTCGTTCTACGATGGTATACAACGGAGCGAACACACTTACGTCACTGGAGAATGCGAGAGAGTCCTTAATAGAATTCTGAATTCTTTTGATGAGTGCATATTTCTTTGGCAGCATGTATTTATTGTTGTTAACTCCGTATTCTATATCCTGAAAATCAGACATGATTTGATCAGAATTTAACCCATCTGATAGTTCAATATCCCAACCTTTCAATTTTGAAATCTCGGATATGATGCTATTCATGTTTTCAGAATTCATTATTCTATAATAATGATATATTTCTAAATGAAAAATATGACGTATTAGACATAACTAAATCGAATTTTTTGTCCCCCCCCCCCTTTGAAATAGCCGATCGACAAACCCCCTCTGCAACATATCGTACAGAGGGTCTACAAATATTGAAATACTTGCCGGCTTCATATATTGATTTAAATACTTTTTCTTCGTTAGTTATTGTATTCAAAGATTTCACAGGTCTCGCTTTTTTCGAGTATTTCCCAGTCCCCCCTCGTTTGGTATTTTCACTATGTGTAACAGCCTGCAGATTTGATAAAGAATTGTTCTTCGGATTAGAATCAATATGATCAATAACAAAACCATCTTTGATCAATCCATGGAAACACTCGTACACGAAACGATGATTGTAATATTTCTTCTTTCCAACAGTAAAGAACAAATACCCCATACCATTATCCCACCCAACTGGGTTCTTCAGTCTACGGTTTCTTACAACACCATCACTGGATGCTTCATAATTTGTACTCACAGGGTGCTGTCTGAATTCTTGGGTCATTCTTATACTATACTATTTGTCTAATTCAATGACTGATCCATTGCAGGGGGGATTCATTATACATAAATCTTTCATTTAGACACTTGTTTTTAGTATAGCATGAAAGAGTTCAAGAGATTGACTTCGAAAAATGCTGAATTCAATGCTGATAAGGAGTTTAAGAGATTATTGAAAATCAGTCCTAGATTTAATCTCGATAGACCCAAAAAACGTAACAAACGTCCAAGAGACGGAAACATGAAAGAGTTTAAGAGATTATTGAAAATCAGTCCTAGATTTAATCTCGATAGACCCAAAAAACGTAACAAACGTCCAAGAGACGGAAACATGAAAGAGTTTAAGAGATTATTGAAAATCAGTCCTAGATTTAATCTCGATAGACCCAAAAAACGTAACAAACGTCCAAGAGACGGAAACATGAAAGAGTTTAAGAGATTATTGAAAATCAGTCCTAGATTTAATCTCGATAGACCCAAAAAACGTAACAAATTTAATCTCGATAAACCCAAAATCCTTCGGATTTCAAAAGCGTCCAAGAAATTACCCTGGAAGGATGCTCAATTCAATCTCGATATAGTCTCTGATACACCAAAGAATAAAATTCTTGATAAAGCCATGATTAATAAAATCAGAGACTGTTTTAATGAATTCAAGCGTGATGGAGCATCCTATTGTTGGTCAACATTTCGAATTGATGGTGTTGTTGACGCTACCATGAATGATGAAAAAGCAGCAGTGATAATTTCACGTGTTGGGGAAAAACGGTATTTTTTCCGAATCAAATTCATTATTGAAGTCGATGGCAAATGGATTATTAGGGATAAATTTGAACCAATCCTCAAGAATAAAAAAGCTGTCATTGTGAGTAGAGATTCCAAACCAGGGATTCTAACCGGTATTGACAAACCATACTACGAAAGATCTTATCCCGTAACAGCAATGGTTTATGGGCTATATCCGTTAAATGATAAACCCGATATCGCAAAACTAGCTCCTATGAAATATTCGTCAGGGCTTAATTGTGTAGCAACACGGGTAATGGAGCACTTCACAAATGCATCCCGAGGAAATAAACTAACTGATCTAAGACGAAAAAAAATAACCGAGTGGGAACTGACAGTGAAACAGAACGGTGCAAAGATTTCTGATATAGCTAAGTTAGAAACATCATTAAGATTTCCAATAACAGTTATGACGATAACCGGAGAGGTTTTATACGAACCGAAATATAACAAAAATGGAGCGCCAATACAGATTATTGATCATAACAAACACGCGTGGACACCTGCGGTAACAGTATTTCCACGAGAACGAACCGTGAAATATATCCCTAAGGAGTTCGTCGGGGATGTTTTCTATGAAGAGAGATTATTTGATGCTATTCATGCGTTGTGTAAAGATGATCCTGTGTCAGTGTGGTTACTTAGAAGTGATGAAGGATTCGATCAATTTGTAAAACCAAATGGTGAATTATATCGCGTTGAAGAATTAGATAATAGAATGAGAAAAATCGCTAGTGATTTTTCACCGGAGAGTTTCCATGAAAAACTACTCACGGATAGTTTTACTATTCCATCAGTGGTAGCTCACTTCGCAAGAGAAAAAAACTCATGGCGTCCAACACGAAGTGATTTTCTCGAGGATGTTAAATCGAGTTGCGTCGAATTTGGTCATGGAGGATTGTGGAATACGAAATACTCACGTGATGGTATGATTTCAATTGATATAGCCGCGTGTTATCCCGGAAGTTTTCTCGGGTATGGGGAATGCGCTGAGTACTTCAAACGATTTGGACACCCCACGCATGAAATGACTCGTGTTGCGATTAATGGACCATTGCCTGATTTTGATTTAACCGGATTCGCTCGTGTGATATCATTTGAATTAGCTACAGGGTTACATCCGTGTAGTTATGTTTGGCTCGGTAGACACCTATCTGAAAAGGCCTGGATGCCAATAGTGCTATTGAGATATATGATTGATTGTGGTATGCTAATATCGTTGATTGTTTCCGATGCTATTATATGCTATCGAGCTCAGAAAGAAGTTTGGCTACCACAACCCGATCTAGATAGAATAATCAGCGAATTGCGAAAACAATTCCCTGATTTCAATGAAGAACAAATCATGAATTGGTCTAAGAAGTTATTTGAAATTAAAAAAGAACAAGCAAAGGATCTCGGACGAAGAATAATCGGTAAATTCACTCAAGGTGGACGGTACGACAACGCAAAATACTCTTCGCGGTTGATCATAGATGTCGCTGAATACGATTTTCTTGTAGCGGATTTAATGAAACAGGGAAAACTTGTATCCCGTAAGGATGCTTTTCTATCCAATGGTGAGAAATTAGGTACGGTTGTTACCTACTGTGATGGACATAATTCCCAGTACACACATTTGAGAAGTTCAATGCTAGCCTATGCTTCTATTAATCTATTTTCGATGATAAATAGATTTCCTAATACCGCGGTTAGAGTGGCCACTGATTCGATGTATATACACAATAAATACAAATCAGCTGTAGCTAAATTCACAGATCCCGAAGAAAATTGGGGGCGTTGGCGATTTAAAAAGGAGATGCTACATGAGTATTGTGAATCCGCAGACGTTGCCATGGATGATAAATATCTTTGTTGTAACCGTATTGAAAATCAATCAGAATTTTCTAATGCACCACCGGTATCTGATCCAATCTGTAGATACAAGACAGTTTATTTAAACGGTTGTGGTGGGTCAGGAAAGACAACTCGTGCAATTGAATTATATCGTCGTGGTGGAAATACTTGTATTTCTACTAACATGATTGTGCTAACACCGACTCACAGACTCGCCAGAGAGATGATACAGCGAGGGGTAAATGCTTGTACTTACCATAGTTTCTTTCGATGGAAGGGTGACAAATGGACTCCTGAGCGTATGGGTGATAAATTCATTCCTGAAATCATAATTTGGGATGAAATATGCACAGTGTCATTAGATGTATTACAAATATTTCTCGAGTGGTTGTTAAACAAAAACACAAAAGTCGTCATGTGCGGTGATCACGGCCAACCACCACCATTTGTCGGTGCATCTCCACATGAATGGCTAAAGGGTTTTGTAGACTATTACGAAGAAATCACCACTGATTATAGATCACTTGATGAACGATTACGCGAGTTCAAAGCGCTAATTAGATTACAACCGGATAGAATCCAATGCGAAATAGCGCGTGAAGTGATTTCAGAAACTCCAATGAATGATTTCTGGGAAACATGGAGACCAAATGATTTAATAATTGCAAGTAGAAAAATAGTCAGGGACACACTTCAGATGAAGTTATTTGAATTGCATAAAGAAAAATTTGCAACGCTTCCAGTACCCCTTTGTTATAGGCCATCGGATACACGAAAACAGAATATTGAAGTTGATATTCCAGGACAGAGTGAAAAACAGATTCTCGTGTTAAATGATATTGTGCTGGTTTATATCAATGTAGTTGAAGATGCATTGCGTGCTAATAAATCCCCGTGGACTCTAGGATACGCAGCAACAATACACTCTTCACAGGGATTAACTATATCGGATACAACTGTTTGGATGGTGGATAATCACATCGAATGGTCGAATTTAGTCTATCTCGCAGTATCCAGAGTACGAAGAATAAATCAACTTCGAAGAATTGTCCTCGATGATAATGACACCACAATAAGTGATATTGATGTTAGCATCATTAATAAAAAACTCTCCGGTTACAAACAACAGGACAAAAAAAAACAACGAGAATTTGATATTGATGCTGAATCAATAATTACGCTGAAGAAACAACAGAATAATCACTGCGCGAGTTGCAATTGTATAATGCGTTGGCAGTATTCGGATAAGGATCCTCGCCAATTCACCGTAGACAGAAAAAATAACAGTCTCGGTCATGTCAGAAATAATGTGATGTTGACTTGTCTTGAGTGCAATAGACGCAACGGTGCTAGTTAAGACCATGCGGTGGCAATTGAGTATCCTCGGGAATTACCTGTAGTTGTTGTCGAGTAAAACCCCGCTGAGGGGCAGTTGAATCCAGTTTATAGACTGGAGGTCTACCAGTTGATCGTGTTATAGTAGATATCTTGTGTGTAGTGACACTCCAAATAGGATCAGTAGCCCTTTTTCTACCCCCTTCAAGCTCTCCTGGTTCGTATAAGTACCTCACAATGACATTACTATGAAGAATTGGTTCTTTGAAATCTTTTTGTGGTTGTACGGGTATTGACTTCTTTTTAATCGCGTTGATAGGTTTCATGTTGATTGTTCTAGTAATCTCGTTATTCAGTGCAGTAATCACAGATGGTAATCTTTTAACCCATTCACGGGATCGCTTTTCTTGAATGAATTCTTTTGCGTATTGATATCCAAATAACCGCTCAGCAATCGTCCGATTAAATCGTTCTACAATGGCCTGATCGCGATGTAGCGCAGTATGCCCTCGTCGTATGGTGACATTATGATGTTTCATTGTAGATAATACTGCACCCTGAAATTCCTTACCAGGATCAACCTGCAATAGATTTGGCCAGTGCAGAGGACCTCGTCGATAAATCCTCTCAAATGCAGAAGCAACTTCAGTGGCTGATTTTGTTTTTAACGGTTCTGCTTCTTTGTATCGACTTGCAATATCAACTACGGTTAGCGCGTATTTGTAACCACGATCATGAGGTAAAAATAATATATCAGCCTGATGAACTTCATTAGGAGCGGTCACATCAAAATGCGAGAATTGAATTTGTTTAGGCGGTGGTAGATAAATTTGCCATAGTGCCTGTTTGGATAACCAATTAGCCGCAGTGGTTTTTTTCACTTTTGCAGCGCTAGCGAGTTTATGAACTGCTGATTTACCCCTCCAGTATCCTCTTGGGGAATAATAAATTGATTCCATATTATTAATTACCGGCACCTAACATCAATTTGCTTTTCATAGCCGATTTTATCAAAAATGAAGCCAATTTTTCTTTGAAGGATTTATCAGGAATAGCATTTAACGCATGAATTAATTTCACATCTGCTAGATGCCTGTGTTGCAAATTGCTGCTTTTATAAGCAACATCATGAAGGTGACAGGCCTTATCAATGGCGTTTATTGGTTCTTCACCGGGGTTGGGTTGATTTTGATTATTGAGTCTGATATCAAGTCTGGTTCCCGGTCCACAGTAGCTATATCCGGGAAGGTGCTTTTCTCCGGGGTACTTTGCCCATGGGGTTCCAGGGAGCTTTGCCAATTTGGCTGCGATATCACCTCCTCGTTTTTTTTTAAATCAGATTTCATAGACACAAATCTAAATTTCTTTGTACCACATTGCATGCATTTACCAGAAAGCGCTGATCGGTTATTTTTAGTTGTAACTGTCGTCACATCATCTGTGCCAGTACGCGTTTTGCACTTCACACAATATAGATCCATAATTTATGTATAGAGATATGGATATAATTGATTTTTCAGCGACTAAAAGAAGAGAACCGGTTAAGCATCATGCAGCGCTACCAAACTCTATCCGGATGATTATAATCGGGCCATCTGGATCCGGTAAAACGCAATTGTTGCTCAATTTAATAATGAGATGGATGAAATGGGATAAGTTGTATTTAATTGCCCCAAGCGTAGATGATCAACGATGTTATGAAGTGCTAAAAGATTTTAACGACAGCGCGGTAGAAAAATCCGGAGAGGGTATTATTGAGTTTATAACCGATATCGATGAAGCACCGAGCATTGATGATATTGATGGAGATATTAACAATTTAGTCGTATACGACGATATAATGTTGGATAAACAAAAAAATCCTGCTAGAATATTTTCCCGTGGGCGTCACAAAAACACTGACGTGATATATGTCACTCAACGCTACACTCAGGTTCCAAAAGTCATCAGAGATAATTGCAATATTCTTTCTGTATTCAACGGCGTTGATACTCATACTCTTAGAAATATATGGCAGACATGGTGTTCTGATATGGACTTCAATCAATTTAAAAACTTCTTTAGTCATGCTCAGTCGACTCCGCACGGATTCGCAACAATAAATCTACATGATCCTCGGACACGATATCGTATCGGACTGGATCAAATATTCGGTTGAAATCATTTATTATTTTTTGTTAACCCAGTGATGAAATCACTAAGCAGCAGAGAGGGTGGATGACAACAAGTTGCGACCAAAATTAATTAAAAAATCGTAAAAGTCTCCGTTTTCATTTTTTTAGTTAAAATGAGATTTCGTAGATTTCAACGAAATCCTACGGATCGTTTTAAGGATTCAATCAATTTTTTTTGTTTCAAAACGTTGTAGGGTTCGCCATCCTTTGGTTAAAATGAGATTATAGGACGGCTCGTTTTAGGATTTCAATCAAAATTTGTCTAAAAACGTTGTAGGATTCACCCTCTCTGCTGCTTGGTGAGTTTTTTGTTTTGTGTAGTCATCTCATTATATACGTTGTAAAGCGCTTAGAGCTTCTAAAGATTAAGCGCTATACAAAGTCCTCATTATTATTATTGTTATTATTATTATTATTATTATTATTATTATTATTATTATTATATTATTATCTTTAACAAAATAAACTAATAATTCCTTATTTCACCTACCTACCTACCTACCCAACAACTTACCTACCTACCTACCTACATACATACATACATACATACATACATACATACATACATACATACACACACACATACATACATGCATGCATACATACATAGTGTGACGATTTTACCCCAACCCCTTGTATGTAGGTATAAGTAACTATAACTTGTGATTCTGACTGGCCTTGTACATGTATAAATTGTATGTCTGCCTGACCCAGCTGTGATGTTCAAATTGTTCTAAAAGTTAGCTAATCCCCTTACGTAAGATGGTCTTTGTTAGCTCTCGAGGGGAGAGGAGACTGTGTCCATCGCGGACGGGTGACGTAACCACATCAAAGGACAGGACAGCGTCAAATAAGAAGACTGTAACAATTGATAGACACACAGACAGACATTCGGATGATTGACAGTCGAACGACTGACCAGAGTCGATCGTCCTCCAATCGAAATGCGCTGAGGGTGGGCACTTGATTGGAATCTGCGATAATAATTCATGTTTAGTAAGAATTCGTCAGTTGCTACAAGAATTGAGAAGAGAGTAGAAACTCCGTACGGCCAGACGAAAATTGGTGGCAGACTCAGATTTTGGAAATCAAGGAAATCTTAAGATAGCTTCAAAGGAAGCTTTCGGGTGACGTTGAGAGAATTTCGGGTGACGTTGAAGAGAATTCCGGGGAAATTTCGGGTGACGTTGAGAGAATTTCGGGTGACGTTGAGAGAATTCCGGGTGACGTTGAGAGAATTCCGGGGGAATTCCGGATGACGTGGAAAGAATTCCGAGTGAATTTGAGAGATACCGAGTGAATTTCGGGTGACCTCAAGAGATACCGTCGAAGAGGAAACGGAAGTAGAGATAGAAGAGGAAACGGAAGTAGAGATAGAAGAGGAAACGGAAGTAGAGATAGAAGAGGAAACGGAAGTAGAGGAATCGGAAGGAGAGAAAGACGAAAGGAGACTTACTTAGATGAGTAACACTCAAGAAGGGAAAATATTCCTCACACTGAAATCAAATGATGATCTAGGGATCATTGGGTCAAGAGTGACATTGACTGATTAATATCTTTAAAATTTTCATTTATTAAATTGTTGTTAAATTTCATCTTTGTATTTCTTTTAATTTAACTGTCGGCATTGCTGACTGGGGGCTCGTAGCCATATATAATATATTGTCCAGAAGTAAACATTCTGAATGCGGACCAGGGGAACTTCCTCATAATTCTTTCAAGTCTATAGGAAGAACCCCACCCCTACTAAACGACACTTCACAGTGGGCGCTTCGTCCGGGATATGAATTAGACATATATTATTTTAGGACCTAAAGTTATTTGTAGGAGTATTAGGGAACAGTGTGAGATATTTTCCATTCTTTGTATTTGTTTTATGATTTTCTCATCTTGCATTTTATTGTCATATGTGCATGCTTTGTAAACCTTCCATTACTAGCAGTACTGGTGAAGCAGATATCGAACAAATATCTTACCTGAACGAAATTAGTTGCTATCGACAGGTAAGTATTTAAACTTGTATTACAAGCAGCTGTGTCTTGTTAGAATATTGAGACAAGGTATCACTTTACATTAGTTATAATGGCCACCGAAAGGCAAATGATAAAGGAATATCGAGCTATGGGGTCTGAAGAGCTCGGATATGAGGGAGATCGCCTGGCGGCCTTTATAGAAGAAAGGATCAAGGAATGGAAGGCCGAAAAAGCAGCGGACAAAGAGCGGGAGCTAGCCAAGATAGCAGCGGACAGAGAGCTGGAGCTAGCCAAGAAAGCAGCGGAAAGAGAGCTGGAGCTAGCCAAGATAGCAGCAGACAGAGAAACACAAAGACAACTGGAGCTAGCCAAGATAACAGCGGAACAGGAGCTAGCCAAGATAGCTGCAGACCAAGAGCTAGCCAGACTCGCCCACACTCTGGAGATGGAAAAGGTGAGAGTTGAAGCTAGGACCAACGGACGGGACGACGCCAGTACAAGCTCTGGAACGACCGGCCGACCATTCATCGACCACCGGATGGTCCAGATCAACATGCCACGCTTCAATGACAGGGAGGAGGCTATTGACGATTTTCTCGTGCAGTTCGAGAAACTCGCACACGCTCATCAGGTCCCTGAACAGCACTGGGCCATTAATGTCTCAGCCTTTTTGCAAGGTGCAGCTCGGGAAGTCTACCACGGCTTAGCTGCAGAAGAGGCTGATGACTACAATGCCCTCAAGAAGGCCCTTCTCTGCCATTATCGGCTGACCGCCGAGACTTACCGGAAATTTTTTCGGGACTCGGCGAAAAAGGTAACCGAGACCCACTCTCAATTCCACAACCGTGTTCGAGGTTTATTTGAGAAGTGGATGAAAATGGCTGAAGTCGAACGCACGTACGACGGGCTACGCGAGATAATACTAAAGGAGCATGTCCTGGGTACTTACCGTCGCGAATTGACAGTCTTCTTAGCCGAAAGAGAACACCGGACGCTCGAAGAGATCGCTAACATGGCGGAGCGATACGAGCAGACGCACTCGAAGAGTGGAGGTTCCGGGGGCGCGGATCGACCCCGACCCTCTGAGTCGCGTCGTATGGGGGAGGTTGAGCCGGCTGTCCGCAACCGTCAGGGCGACGGGAAGGTCGGAGGGGCACCTACAGGTAGGGATGCCACCTATCGACCTGGACAGGCCTCACACACGAAACCAGGACTTGCAAGTCGGCGAGGGCCGCCGACGTGTTTTAACTGCAAGCGCCTGGGGCATTTTGCCAGGGACTGTCCGAAGGGCAGGCAGACCCAGGTGAATGTCGTTGTTAGGAAGGAGTGCGTGCCGGAAGCGAGTCGCAACCCAGCCAACCTTGCGGCCGCAACTGTCAATGGTGAAGGTGCCACCATCTTGTATGACACTGGGTGCAGCGTCCCCGCGCTTGTCGACAAGAAGTATGTCAAGCCGGAGGACTATACAGGGGAGGTAATAGAAGTTCAGTACGCGAACTGCGCGCGTGACTCATTACCAGTAGCTGTCATTGACCTCGATTCACCATACGTGAAGGGGAAAATTGCAGCTGCTTGCTTGGAGGGTCTATCACATGACGTCATATTGGGATGCCGTTATGTGTTGCCCCAGCCGAACCCCGAAAAATGTACACCTATGCCAGTGAGTGCTGTTGAGACCAGGGCCATGAGTCGACAGCCGAAACCGAAGCCGATCCAAGTTACATCGACACCGGTTAGTAATGTTCTTCCAGCTGAGTTGAGGAAGCTGCAACAGGAAGACGCAACTCTGGCGCAGTTGCATAAACACGCAGAAGCAGGAACGGAAAGGGGAACTCCGAACGGCGCGGTGAAGTTCGTCTACAAGAAGGGAATCTTGTATCGCCACGCCAGGAAACACAACGAACAATTTAAGCAAGTCGTTGTGCCAAAGGAAAAGCGTTGTGAAGTGCTGAAGCTTGCACACGAAAGTCTCATGGGTGGACACATGGGAATTGCTAAGACACGTGACCGTCTTGTAAAAGAGTTTTACTGGCCAGGGGTCCAGGGAGACGTAAAACGGTTCTGTCTCTCCTGTGACAAATGCCAGAGAATGGCACCGAAAACGGATCATCGACCCATTCCCTTGGGGAGTACGCCCCTTATCGATGAACCATTTAGACGTGTCGCCATGGATTTAATCGGACCGATAAAACCCGCGTCTGCGCACGGAAATCGGTATATTTTAACGGTCGTCGATTATGCTACACGCTATCCGGAAGCCGTAGCATTGCGTAACATTGACACGGAAACCGTCGAAGAAGCTCTGTTTGTGATCTGGTCAAGAGTCGGAGTGCCCGACGAGATCTTGACCGATCAAGGGACACAATTCATGAGTCGTGTGATGGCGGAGGTGAATCGTCTCATGTCAATTAAGCACCTCACGACCACACCGTATCACCCCCAATGTAACGGATTGGTCGAACGGTTTAATGGGACTCTAAAGCACACGCTCAAGAAATTGTGCGAAGGCCGCCCCAAGGATTGGGACCGGTATATTCCAGCCATGCTTTTCGCATACCGGGAAGTACCACAAGCGAGTTTGGGGTTCTCTCCCTTTGAACTCCTGTACGGGAGGACCGTACGCGGCCCAATCGCCGTACTGAGACAGCTGTGGACTGACGACCACGCTGTAGAGGAAGTACGCACTACCTACCAGTACGTCGCGGACTTGTGCAACAAACTGGAAGAGGTTTGTTCTCTCGCGCAAGATAATCTCAAACGAGCTAAGGCGCAGCAGGCGAAAAATTACAATAAACGCGCAAAACCACGTCAGTTTGAGGTAGGGGATAAGGTGTTGTTGTTGTTGCCCCAGGAACACAACAAGTTGCAAGTTTCCTGGAGGGGTCCATACGTCGTCACCGAGAAGGTCGGAGGTCAAAACTACCGGATACGGCTACCGACGAAAGAGAAATTGTACCATGCCAATTTGCTCAAGAGGTACCGGGAAAGGGAGACCGTAAGCGATTTTGTTGTCGCCACGATAGTCACCGAGGATGCCGAAGGCGATACGGAAGGTGCCAACACTGTCCCGAGCTGTCCATTAACGAGGGTCGAGACTCCGTCGGACGTGGAGTTTGACCCCATGTTAACTGAAGTCCAGCGGGACGAGATAGAGACCTTGCTGGCCGGGTATTCCGACGTGTTAACAGAAAAACCCGGGAGGACGGCGCTTGTCGAGTTCGGGTTAAAGATGGTGGACGACCGACCAGTGCAGCGGAAACCCTACCCCTTGCCCCACGCGAAACGACAAGTTGTAAGGGAGGAAATTGAGCAAATGATTGCTCTGGGAGTAATCGAACCTGCCGACTCTCCGTACAGCTCACCAGTAGTCCTAGTGCAGAAGAAGGACGGCACCCATCGGTTTTGCGTCGACTACCGGAAGCTGAATCAGGTGACAGAATTTCAAGTCGAAATGTTACCTGACCCGGAACATATCTTCGCTTCGGTCTTAAAAGCGAAATATTTTTCCAAGCTCGATTTGTCCAAGGGGTATTGGCAAATTCCGGTAAGGAAAGAAGACAGACCGAAGCTTGCTTTTGCTACTCCCGACGGGACATACCAATGGCTGGTTATGCCGTTCGGGGTACAAAACGCGCCCAGCATCTTTACCAGGATGATGCGGAAGTTGTTGGAGCCCTTGCGCGATAGGGGTGTCCACAACTTCATGGATGACCTCTTGTTAGCTACAGAGACATGGGGTGAACACCTCAATCTGTTAGCTGACGTTTTGGAGCGGCTACGTCAGGAGGGCTTGACCGCCCGACCTTCCAAATGTCACCTTGGTTTCAGGACATTGGACTATTTAGGACATACCCTGAGCCAAGGCACGCTGTCTCCAGAGAATTCGAAGGTGGAGCAACTGCGAAACGCCGCACGCCCCACCACGAAAACGGAGGTGAGGTCATTTCTGGGATTGGCTGGATACTATCGGAGGTATGTCGCTAATTTCAGCGCGATTGCGGGGCCGTTGTCCGACCTAACCAAGAAACGGACCCCGAGTAAGATTATTTGGACAGATGCGTGTGAGCACGCTTTCCAAACCCTGAAGGCTAGACTTACATCCGACGCCGTTGTTCGTCTACCGGATTTGGATAAGGAATTCGTTCTTCGCACCGATGCATGCGACACAGGACTGGGAGCAGTACTGCTACAGGAGCATGACAAAACGCTTTTCCCTGTCGCATACGGCAGTCGGAAGTTGTCGGCTGCCGAGAAGAACTACTCCGTATCGGAGAGGGAATGTCTCGGGATCGTGTTCGGCATATCACGGTTCGAGCTATACCTATATGGACGCAAGTTCATATTGGAGACCGACCACCAACCACTCGCCTATTTGGCGCAGGCAAAGTTGTCCAATGGTCGATTGATGCGATGGTCGCTGTTCTTACAGCAGTACCAGATGCAGATCAGATACGTGAAAGGATCTGAAAACGTAGGCGCAGATTTCATGAGTAGAAGCGCTGGAATGATATAGATCATTCTGGTTAAATTTTCATGTTCATACTCAGTTGAGCATCTAGTTGATTTTGCTGATGTTGTTCTTTATATTGTTGTAACACTTTTGCATTTGTAGTATTTGGAGGTAATAAAATCCTGATTTTATTCTCAAGCGTGGGGGGATGTGACGATTTTACCCCAACCCCTTGTATGTAGGTACAAGTAACTATAACTTGTGATTCTGACTGGCCTTGTACATGTATAAATTGTATGTCTGCCTGACCCAGCTGTGATGTTCAAATTGTTCTAAAAGTTAGCTAATCCCCTTACGTAAGATGGTCTTTGTTAGCTCTCGAGGGGAGAGGAGACTGTGTCCATCGCGGACGGGTGACGTAACCACATCAAAGGACAGGACAGCGTCAAATAAGAAGACTGTAACAATTGATAGACACACAGACAGACATTCGGATGATTGACAGTCGAACGACTGACCAGAGTCGATCGCCCTCCAATCGAAATGCGCTGAGGGTGGGCACTTGATTGGAATCTGCGATAATAATTCATGTTTAGTAAGAATTCGTCAGTTGCTACAAGAATTGAGAAGAGAGTAGAACTCCGTACGGCCAGACGAAAATTGGTGGCAGACTCAGATTTTGGAAATCAAGGAAATCTTAAGATAGCTTCAAAGGAAGCTTTTGGGTGACGTTGAGAGAATTTCGGGTGACGTTGAAGAGAATTCCGGGAAAATTTCGGGTGACGTTGAGAGAATTTCGGGTGACGTTGAGAGAATTTCGGGTGACGTTGAGAGAATTCCGGGTGACTTTGAGAGAATTCCGGGGGAATTCCGGATGACGTGGAAAGAATTCCGAGTGAATTTGAGAGATACCGAGTGAATTTCGGGTGACCTCAAGAGATACCGTCGAAGAGGAAACGGAAGTAGAGATAGAAGAGGAAACGGAAGTAGAGATAGAAGAGGAAACGGAAGTAGAGATAGAAGAGGAAACGGAAGTAGAGGAATCGGAAGGAGAGAAAGACGAAAGGAGACTTATTTAGATGAGTAACACTCAAGAAGGGAAAATATTCCTCACACTGAAATCAAATGATGATCTAGGGATCATTGGGTCAAGAGTGACATTGACTGATTAATATCTTTAAAATTTTCATTTATTAAATTGTTGTTAAATTTCATCTTTGTATTTCTTTTAATTTAACTGTCGGCATTGCTGACTGGGGGCTCGTAGCCATATATAATATATTGTCCAGAAGTAAACATTCTGAATGCGGACCAGGGGAACTTCCTCATAATTCTTTCAAGTCTATAGGAAGAACCCCACCCCTACTAAACGACACTTCACATATAGGCTTAGCATCCTGACACATTTTCAAGTTTCAGCCCTGATCGATTAATTTATAAGTCTCAGAAATACACAAATATACTTACTTCTATCCTCCACGCTACTCATCCTCGTACTTCTGAAAAGTAAAATACACAATATGTTACCTATGAAGACATGCGCTTTGGTGCGGCGAATCACAAGCTTTCGCAGTTAATGTACACCATAAGCAGAAACTCTATACATCTGAAGTGTGAAACAGTTGCGAATCGTACAAGATTGATTAGGAAGTTTAGAACGCCTCACGTCGATATTGTTATTCTAAATCGTGAAATGCAACACAGTGTATTATACAGGTACACACGTACGATGTGTAAATAATCCTTTTCTATAGCCCTGGATACCAGAGCATTGATTTCAAATTGTGCTGTCAGCTAGCTGTGTGACGGATTGGGCGACCCCTATAAGATTCAGCATTCATATACTCTATACTTAAAACTATGAATCTAAAGCAGTTTTCAAGTCAGAAAAAATGAGGAAGTTTGGCGTTTTCCTGTCCTAATTACGTATTCAGGCTGAAAATCATTAGAGCACGTTTACGTTGTTTGAGACGCTTTCTTTACGATGGGCAAGTCAGACAGCTCATGAAAGCGTTCAACAGGGACGGTTTTCGTAATGTATGTCACTTTTTTTAAAAAAAAAACCTGATTACACATAATGTAAAATGGCAATTATTCAGTTCATTTAGCTCTGCATAATTCATGTTCATTTGGAAGGTCATTATTTACACGTACCAGGAAGTTCGTGAGGCAAAATCGTATGCTGAAGTACCTGCATATTTTGGACGTGATCAAACTTAAAGTGTATTTTCCAGTAAAAAAAAATCTGGTTTTTGAGTTAGTTAAAGATTAATGTCTCATCTAGGCCTATCAGTACACGAACACGATGACAAGATCTTCCCGTTGTTCTCTAATCCTTGACTGAAATCCAATCAAAAACAGGGACTGAGGAAAAGACTAAATTGCGGCTTTGATGCACTTAATTGTGACGTAATCCGCACATTGTGTCGTCTTGCATGTCCAACTTTGCACTTCAGACATTTACTTAATTACTGCAATTAAATAATTCCTGATTTTTCCCTCCGTAGTTTAAAAAAAATCATCCCGTTTTGCATAGAAAAGATCACACCAAATGCAGTCTTTCTCTGAGAAAATAGACTATCTTCAAGTGGCATTGTGCCTGCAAATTTACAGCGTCGTGGTTGCGTAATCCTACACATGGAGTTAACCAAAGGAGTTAACCCACTTTATGGAGTCAAGTGTCAATTATATTTTGCCCGAGACCAAAACCGAAACGGAAAAGTGGTGAGATTATGGATAGGTTAAGCGTAATCACGGCTGTAAGATACCAGTATATAAAATACTTAGCTCTTTGAATACTGGGAACAGTTCATATATGACTGTTGTATATCCTGTGTCAGTCATAACACGTCTGAACAAAACATTTATTCAGAACAGTACATAACTCCTCTCTCTCTCTCTCTCTCTCTCTCTCTCTCTCTCTCTCTCTCTCTCTCTCACACACACACACACACACACGCACACGACATTCTAATACATGTATGTATTACGATGGTTACAAAGTAGCATTTTTAGTACAACGTAGTTAATACAGGCACGATTCATCTCTGGATGTTATCTGTACGATGACATCGCTTCGCCGCTTGCTGGCGCGACAGTAAATTAGTTTTATCATCCTAATTTCATTTTAAATTTCTAATCTTAAAACGATCTTTAATAAGTGCCGTCACATACGATTTATCTAAAACAATGTGTCCCTTAATAAAATCAACTTAAAAGTACTATGTGTGTGTGTGTGTGTGTGTGTGTGTGTGTGTGTGTGTGTGTGTCGTGGAGTGATTACAAAATGAGCCCCTTTCATCTTACCATTCTTGAAGAAAATACGCGCACCCCCAACAAAATGAATCTTTATGACGTAATACTCCAACGTCATCACAAATATACTACGGATTATTTAAAGTTGTAAAATCAAAAAAGAAAGATACCCATTGAAATATATACCACATTTGAACTGTGCATAAATTAATGGAAAGGAAACACTACTCGAAGCAAATTAGCTTTGATTATATTAATTCTTGGACAACATCATACAAATAAAATGGCAAAGAGCATTTTATAGTATCGTGTTGCCTACGTGACGTGCAGCATTGCACAACGCTTGACGAATAAATGCAAAGTTTAAAGAATGCTAGACTAATGGAGAAAAAATAGTATATGACAATCGTTCCTTCACTAATCATGCATGCAAATTATATGAGTGGGGAGAGAGAGGTTTTATGATCAAGGTCATTCCAGGAATTAACCAGTTTGATGTTGCAATTGTTCAATTAAAATTATATTAAAATTATATTTTCTTCTGTCGCTATCGATATGGCTCCTCGAAAGTCAGTGACAAAACCAATGCAGTACAATCATTCATTATGCTAGCATTTAAATGCTTCGAAACACAGGGACGGATCCATGATATTTTCTAAGTAGGTTCGATTTCATGTTTATGTGCTCTTTAAGGTCTCACTGGATAGTTTCGTATTTTGACCCAACAAACCACAATTTGTAACGTAGAAGGCATGATCTGATATTTGGCTTACATTTGCATTGAGTTAGGCTTGAAAAAGGGCTAAAACTGATCCACCGACTTCACTTACGTATTGCTACAGAGGTAAATATGTCAAACTTAAGAACTTTAAGGGCTTATAAGTATGCAAATTTATTATAATACCAGCACAGTTAAATCGTGTATAAGGCCCAGACTAGGTTTCTTTAAGCCAAATTGTCACATGAAAATATTTAAAAAGCTCTTTGCTGTCAAAAAATAACTGAATGCAAAAAGAAGGGTTGGTGGCAACGTTCCCTCTAAGCGAATGGTAGATGTGCGCGCAGTGCTCGCTGCATTGCGCAAGCATTATGGAGACGAGCAAAACTTAACGTTGGATTGAGCAAAATTTAGCGTTGGATTGACAATTCAGCAGCGCGGAGATGCCTGAGCAGCTGCGCGCGCGCGGGAACATTGGTTTGTGGTAGTGGCAGTTTCGTATAATTTCAATCAGTGCTAAAAGCAATTGCCCTGAATATCTCAGTCAAAATCTAACAAGATTTCTATATTTTAAAAAAATCGTTTCTTTGTATTCTAATTTTTCTGTAATACGTCAATGACGGAACAAATTCACCAAAAAAACTGCCCAGACAAGCCTAAAGTTTTTGTGCTGTTCTCGGTCATTTGACTACATTTTGACCTATGACTTTACATGCGAACATCTGGTACTATACGCTATATTTACTTATAACAGAGATACATAGATTACATTATTGCAATTAACATAGGCATAAACTGTAATCAACTGCTACTAGAACAAGAAATGTTTTGAAAACTTCACTAAAAATGCACTAACTTCAAAAGATTAGAATTATCTTTGAGTGAAGCCCCATAACACGTATTTGTAAAGTTTCGATCAATCCTCCGTAACACCAATGCATAGAAGAACACGATGGAATGAATACACCAGAATATGTGCTATCAATTAATTACATTAACAAGGAATGTTTCAAAGCAGATTTTAATGTTTTCCTCGCTTTTTGCTAACGTTTTAAAAACTATAAAACATATTAAATTGCTTGTGTACGTGGCAGTTGCTTAGTTACATTTACCTATTTGTAATGAAGTTACTTTCATCTAGGCAATCGAATCTGCTCGTATGAAATCGTGTGTCAAAAACAGATGGAGTAACAATCACTATAAACCTTTCAAACAAAGATTGATTGTTTTCCGCTAAATGGCTAAATGTCTACCGAAGAGGTGTACAACTGGTTTGAACATCCAGAAACCCATCTAAATCCGCCCATGGAAACAGTGCAGCATTTGACCAACAACAATGGCAAGGATGGTGTGTACAAAAATCGTACTGATATCAGTTTCTATGTAATAATAATAATAATAATAATAATAATAATAATAATAATAATAATAATAATAATAATAATACAACGGAATATCGTACATGAAATTAGACATTTTCAGCAATGCTTTCTAGATGTACAGATTTGTCATTCCCCGAATCACTCCACTTGATTATACAACCTTTGCTCCATGTCAATACAGAAAGAAATTTGGATAAGAATATCATATAGAAATGTGGAAAAGTTACAACTAAATCAAACGTCTTTACCAACTGGAAAAGGGGTTCTAACCTATATAGATTAGTTGCTGATAAACAAAAACACAATGCTTCATATGCTGTTAATAACATAATGACGTCCCATACTCCGCCTGTCAAATAGAAATACCGATAAATTTCCTCACAAAAACTGGCTATGTAGCTCGACCTTTTAATGCCAGCAATAATTGATTTTCTGCAGACGAAACAGTTACCTAGAATTTCCTGCCCGGTTAATTGAAAGCGACTGTCTGTTTCCAAGCAGCTTTCTGTCAATCTTTCCAACTTCAATCTCCTCCATTTATACCAGTTTCTGATGCCAAATATGAAATGGAAAGATTACTTCAAAGTTTCAGTGTGAAACCGTTTTGTCAACTGCTCTATACACAGGACTCCTTTCTTTACAATCTTTACAATTTAATCTATTGTGAAAGACCTGTATAAAACCGTAAACATATCATGTGACATTAGTCACATTCTTGTTATCTGTACCGAATACAGTGGGTGTTAGTTGTATCAATATGAACGACGTAATGGTTTGAACAACATCTATTAATAGAAACATTTTATGGTCACTTGCCCGAGACGTTTGTTTGTTTGTTTGATTAGGATTTTTAACGTAGCTTTAACAATTTTTCAGTCATATCGCTACGATGTCTGCTGTGAGGCAGTTTAGAGTGATGTCTAGCACTGAGGCATCATGCCGCAGACATGTAGCATGATGTCCCACCCAGTCACATTATTCTGACACCAGGCCGACCAGTCCTAACACTAACCTCTTAATGCTGAGCGTCAAGCGAGGCAGCTGTTAGTACCATTTTTGTAAGTCTTTGGTATGACTCGGCCGGGGATCGAACCCGCGACCTCCCGCTTCCGAGGCGAACGCTCTAACCACTAGGCCACCGGAGCGGTTTGCCCGAGACGTACATTTGCTATCGCAATTAAGGAAGTATACGTATTCAGCGTCATTCTTCGGTGAAGAGTTCGATTTCGAAATGTGGGTCATATGTTTATTAGTTCACATAATAGCTGAATATTTCGATATGTGGGTGATATAGCCTATACTGCAGTAAGAAATGGCGTAACTCTTTGTGGTCTGGAAAGAATTTTCGTAATACTTTTGTGGTTTGTAACATACTGGAAGTGCGTATTGATATTGTGTGCGGCTAGTCGACCAGAAAATTACATTACAATCTCGGCAAGACGTGAACACGAGCATACATTGCAATAAACGTGGTTTACGCGTTGGTAGTCACATAAAGAGAAAGAAAGAGGTGTGAAAAGGGTTAGTCCAAAATGATTCCATTAGTAAGAGGTCGCCACATTCAACAAATCAGAAGAAGAAAATAGCATGCAGATCGAGTATCAAGGATTCAACATGGTCTTCCTCAAGAGACCGTGAAATCTCTATAGGATGGTTAGTATTACAGTCTCTGGTTTGAACGACATGATGCAGAGTTAAATCGGAGAAAAGGCGTGGTTACACACTTGTGAATTTGAAACTGTTTGAGAATCTTGTTTCTCATTTACCTTTCATACACGTGCAGGTGAAATAGTAACAAACATGGCTGGAAAGTTATCTCCCTTTACATAGCAGCACAAAGTACTCTCATATGGACTTGTTGACAAGCACCAGAGAAGGTGAATATACAGTTTTGTTGGAACGTCATCTTTGAAAATAAAGCTTCCTACGAAAATGAAAAATATAAGGTCAATAACGCCAAACCGAAGCCTCTAACTAACAGAGGGTTTCTCTAATTGGGTTGGTGTGTTACTTTATCTTTTGTAGTTTTTTAAAACAAAATTATGTGTACGTTCGTTTACCAACCGGACGTTTCAATGAGGTCGTGTTCACCCTCCCTGCTGCTGTACTTAGATCCACTTCTTAGCCAACACTTGTATCAAGACCTATGCGATATCGTGACCTAGAATCATGTAAATGTATCGTTATAAATCCGTGTGAGGTAGCTTGCGCACGTGAAAAGAACTTATTTAAACGTAATGATATCCATATCTCCTGAACACCAAGTCTGATAAATATTTCGCAGAGTATGTGTATCAACGCCATAAAATACAGCTAAAATATTAGCGTTATCTCTGATAATTTTCGGAATTTGTGTGTATCATAAACTATATCAGTATTTTTATGTCTGCCTCGAGAACATATCTGAGCTGGATTTGATTGTTTGTCCAGCATTACATCTTCATAGACAATTAACAAAACCGTATATATCACCAACACTAGCCGCTTCGTCAATATCGGTGATAAAATAAAAAATATCATCACCTTCTTCATTTTATAATTTTCATTAAACTCTTTAAGCAAATCGTAGCATCTCTGATCATTAACTGACGGAGCTACTAAACACAAGTTATCCCATTTGAGCCATCTCATTATTAGATGAAGTAATTTTTGCGTTTTACCAGATGCAGGTGGACCTATTATTATCATTTTGATATAATTTGGGTGCGATGGATGATATTTGACTGGTTCTTGTTTCTATGTCGCTGACAAATATATGGATTTTTATATTATATAAATAAATGGATTTTTATATTATTTACGTTCAAAAGTTAAAACTCCAACCATTGATTTAGCCACAGTTACAAAAATAAAGGAAAAATAGCAGATGGTGGAAAATGTGCAATATTTAACGGATTTTTTTTCTTCTCTTTCTTGTGTACCTAAAATTCAACATGATATTGCTACATTAATGTCCAAATATCCAGGAACAAAATGGACTAAATGCACAGGCGAAAGACATCATCCTGAATATAATTGGTGTGGTCTTGGAACCCGACTTTGATACTGACTTGATGAACGAGACCAACTAAATCCTGCAGAGTATCCAGTAAATGTTATTGATCAAGTAGGTCACGTGCATGATGTTGCATCTAAAATAAAGATTTACAATCACGACATAACGCAGATGTGAAGTTGATTCACGAGTTAATTCCATAAAAATAGACCTTTCAAAGAATCATTAGCTAATTGGTTGATAAGATCTGTGACGAAATGTAAACCAATGCTTGGAAATGGAATTTCCCAGGCTGGTAATTAATCACCCGATTATTATAAAATATTGAAATCGATTTATTATAGCCTAAGATGATATTGGAGAGGCAGAGCAGCGATTAATAAACTCACCGATGCTGCAAATGTTACACATTATATTGCTGTAAATTGGTTAGCACGACAGGCAATATGGCAATTTTATATACGACACCTAAACAAATTCAGTACGCACATTCTGATGTCAGTTCATCAGGCAGATGTTTTGCTTTTACCACATAATACTATTAGACGCCAATATACGTATAACTACGTGTTGACTGTCGTTGACGTTGCAAGTCCATATAAGGAAGCAGAGCTGGTTATTAACTTAAACGATTGCTGAAGTTGTGTTAGCTTTTGAATGAATTCATCAACGAGGACCATTGCGAAGGCCACAACTACTAAAGATTGATCCTGGCAAAGAATTTCTTGGTGTAGTATCATCTCTGATGAAAACCAAACGTCAAAACGAAAGACACACCGCAATTCATCGTGATCAGGCAATCGTTGAACGATTTAATCGAACACTTGCTGTGCGGTTATTTGGATATCAATATGCAAAAGAAATAGTTCAGAAAGATGTAAGATCTCGTGTATGAAATGCAAAACTACAAGTGTGATAGCTGCATTACAAAATGAGGTTACTCGTGCAATTTTTATGAAGCCTACCTGTGCGATCACACAAAACAAAACATATACCAATACAAACGAAATAATTTTTCAAACTAACCAGTATTAGGCAATGGTACCGTAAGATATTTATATGAGCCGGTGAACTGCTCTTCAACATGGATTTGTACGTGAACAATTACACGTAATTCCTGAAGATACACAATTACTAAAGTCTTCATTTAACTAACTCCTCGACTTCGATTACACTCAAAACAGGTCAGCATTACATTTTCGCGAGTGATCAAAACTACTATTAATTCTATATACAGTAAATTGTCTTGGATCATTATGCGAATATTTCCACAACATTACTGGTTTACAAGTTGCACAATGATTATTCTGTCTTTGTTTAAAAGTCACGATAAAGTCATCGTCAAGATCAAAGTCGTGCTTATTTTATTTTTGTCACATTGTTTATAACCGAATAGCTATTTTCTTAATATATCATCGCTAACAACATCGATATGTGTGCCAGCAGTTTTAATGATCCTCTACAAATGACATTTTCTCCTGACTCGAATTTAAACATTATAAACATTATCTGACTATTCGATACGATCATCGACGATCCAAACAATTTTATAAGAGATAGTTAATCCTTGAGATGAATGTATTGTCATTGCGTATGCTAGCGTCTATGTGGTTTTGTCCGTAGCTAATGTACTCTCATTTAAGACTGACAGTAACTAAAACAATATCTTTTAACACAATATGTCGTTTCTCACGATCCTAGCATATTAACTTCAATATTTTGTTTGCGTGTATCTGCTGGGCGATAACATAATGGTTCGAGTATATTTGAAACTTTTTCCTTATGTAACGAAACAAAATAAGTACGTTCTCTTAATTCTGGATCAAGCGCTCTATGATCATCATTTTTGTTCTTAATAATAACTTATAAAGCCGTTCAGTCATTCATTGAATTCAATTCATTTAATTCAAGAAAGAAAGAAAAAAAACTCTTAATTTTGGCTTAGAAATGTACTAAAGATAGTACCTTTCAATTTCAATTTCAATTTCCCCATACAAGAGTTTCCTGCTGCCTTACAGGTTGGCTTTGGTTAGCCAAAGGCTAAGGGAGTAAACCCTAAAAGAAAATCCGGAGTGGAGACCCTAAGGTAGTTGGAGGATGTACTACATCCCCTTCTGGCAACTCCTTGGTCTGGAGAGGGATGGGCTCCGCCTGACGACTTTTGCCCAAGACACACTGATAATGCTGGACAAATCTGAAGTTATCATACCGGATCGGTCGTCACCCGGGTCAACAAGGACCGCGCCTGCCGTTTTCCACCAGGACGGAGGTGAAAAGTGTGCTACTGGTACTTTGCATAAAATCTGAGCGACAGACAACGTTGCCATCGCCACCTGGAACATTAGAACTCTGGCGCAAACTGGAAGACTCCAAGAGTTGACACACGAGATGGAACACTACACATGGCACATACTGGGACTCTTTTAAGTAAGATGGAAAGCCCTAGGAGAACACCAAACTGAAGATAGTCATATATTATTCTATAGTGGAAAGTTGGACAAGTCCATACATGGAATAGGCTTCCTTGTAAACAAAGCCATCAAGGTATATGTTCTTGAATGTCGCCCCATATCTATCAGAATCATCTCCATTCGTCTGAAAGCATCCCTTTTAACATCACAATTATCCAAGTCTATGCTCCAACTACTTATCATGATGATGAAGAAATAGAGCACTTCTACAACAAACTTCAAGGTATAATAAACATGGTAAGTAAAAAAGACATCCTTATTATCCAAGGAGACTGGAATGCCAAAGTTGGCAAAGATGCTCTAAAAGACTGGGATGATTATTGTGGACCTTCTTGCAACGAGCTTACCAATGAAAGAGGGAGACGTCTGCTCAAGTTCGCAAGCTACAACTACTTGGTACTAGCCAACACCCTGGGCCAACATAAAGCTTCCCGATGCTGGACATGGCATGCACCAAATGGAACCCACCATAACCAGATCGACTACATACTGGATCAAAACCGGTACTGATCTGGCATCAATAGAGAAAAAATAAGAACGTTCCCAGGTGCTGATGTTGGGAGTGATCACGACCTCGTCATTATGAACTTCCGAATGAGGTTGAAGAAAATTAACAAGCCAAAGAAAATCAGGCTCAAATTTAACCTTAAACAACTGAAGGATCCTAACATCTGCAATTCATTCCAAGCCACAATTGGAGGAAAATTTGCTCCACTCCATGTGATGGATGTTGATGTTAAAGTGATGATAGACACATTCAACAGTCATGACAACAGTTGCCATGGACACTATTGGCCTCCATCGCCCAAGGAAAAAACCCTGCATTACAGAAGAGATTCTGAATCAGTGTGATGCCCGAAGAGACCTAAAAACAAAACACCAGACACACAACAGAGGCAGTGGAATATTGAGAAATATACAAGAATGTCAGAAAAAAATTGAAGAAAGCAAAAGAAGATTGGATTGGACAACAGTGCACAGAAATAGAGAGCAGTCTGATAAAGAATCACAGCAAAAAGACATTCCAAATTGTGAAAGACCTCACCACACAGAAGCAACCAAAAGTCAGTCCCATTCAAGACTAAAATGAAAAATGCCTCACAGTAGCAAGTGAAATTGCAGAAAGATGGACTGAGTATTGTAAAGAACTCAACAACCATCCGTCCACAGGAGACCCGGAGGTGTCTGAGTTCCAAACTCCATAAATAATGATGATTTCCCCATTCTCAAAGAAGAGGTGGAGTCAGCAATAAGAGCACTGACGAATGGAAAGGCAGATGGAGTAGACAACATCCCAACTGAACTTATCAAGAATGGTGGGGAATCATTTATAGAACTACTAAGAAAAATCTGCAACAAGATCTGGCAGACAGACGAGTGGCCAACACAGTGGACCCAGTCACTAATTATAACACTCCCCAAAAAAGGCAATCTCCAGCTGTGCCAAAATTACAGATCTATCAGTTTAATCAGCCATGCTAGTAAGGTGATGCTGAAGATCATCTTGAACAGACTGAACCCACAAGCATAAGAAATAATTGCTGGAAAACAGGCAGGCTTTCCTAGTGGAAGAAGCACAGCAAAACACATTTTCAATCTTAGGGTTCTATGTGAAAAGTACTCGCAACATCAACAAGACATATATCATGTGTTCATAGATTTCAAAAAGGCTTTTGATAGAGTGTGGCATGAGGCATTGTGGGCCAGAATGAAGAAGTACAACATGGGTCAAAAGTTGACCAATACCATCACGCAGCTGTACGTCAAGTAATTGTTCAAGTTTATGTCGGGGGACTGGTTCAAGACTACTACAGTTGGAGTACGTCAAGGCTGTCTCCTGTCACCCACGCTTTTCAACATCTACTTAGAGCGCATCATGAGCGAAGCCCTAGAAAACCACTTTGGGACAGTCAACATTGGAGGGCGTAACATCACCAACCTCCGCTTTGCAGATGACATTGATGGGCTGGCAGGCAGTGAAGATGAACCTGCCACCTTAGTGAAGAACCTGGATGAAGCATCTTCCAGATTTGACATGGGGATAAGTGCCGAGAAGATCAAGCTGATGACAAACAGTGGCAAACAAATCTCAACCAAAACTAAAGTCAGAGGACAGGAACTGGAAACAGTGGGCCAATTCAAATATCTTGGTTCCATAATCACGGAAGAGGGATCAAGAGCAGAAATTTTGTCACGAGCAGCACAAACAACGGCAGCTATGTCAAAGCTAATACCCATCTGGAGAGACAAGAATATCTGTCTGAAAACTAAAGTCAGACTATTGAGAGTACAAGTCATCTCATTCTCTCTGTATTAATGTGAGGCCTGAACCCTGACAGCAGAATTACAACGAAGAATTCAGGCACTTGAAATGAGATGCTACAGAACAATCCTTGGCATCTCTTACATGGACCACATCACAAATGAAGAAGTGCGCAACACCATCAGGCACAAAGTAGGCCATTTTGAAAACCTCCTCACCATTGTCAAAAAGAGAAAGCTGAAATCGTGTGGCCATATCACTAGAGCCAACAGTCTATCCACAACAGTACTGCAGGGTAGTGTCCAAGGTGGTAGAAGGAGAGGTAGACAGAGAAAAAAGTGGAGTGACAACATCACAGAATAGACCAGGAAAAGTTTTGCAGAGACACAGGCATTTGCATATGATCGAGTCAAGTGGAGGGAACTGGTCAGATGTTCAGCAGAACAGTGCCTCAACGACTACACTGGGTCAAGAGACTGATGATGATGCTGATGATGAATCCAACATATGGTGGTGGTTGACCATGATCGCTGCAGTTTATCACAGCAATAGTTTTTTTGTCAAAAACTAATCAAGACATATTTTTAATATATCTTTATATATGCATATTGTGTCCTTGGAATGTATTTTTCACCCATTCGTTCAGAGTTCATTTTTCTCCTTTCTGCCGAAAAAAACTATGATGTGTGCATGATTTAATTCCTCGTTCGCTCATTTCTCCTGCGAGTCTATTGTGTAGGGGTTAAAACGATCATATCATCACCGTTTTACGAATTATATCGTAATAATTCGATCACACGAGTTGTTTTACCAGAGCCTAAAGTCCATTGAGAACATACTGTATTATGTTTAGTTACATCATCATAATCTGACGGATAAGACCACAGCTTTAATGTTTGATTATTTTTGTAATAAATATCCTTGATTACAACGTTTGCAGATTCAGAATAATTATGTAACATTTCTTGTTTTATTCTCCTTTCGACCCATAATACATCGTAAGCAGTGCTTACATAAAATTAAGTCAGCATTTCTGAATATTTTCTTTCGATATGAAATGACTTCGTAGTGACTCTCTAAAAATCGGCTGTAAATAATCAGTTTATCATCGATAATAAATGTATTTAAATATATGCGAACACTGAAAATCTTAAATGACTAATTAATCTGCGGTGACTCCCCATCAATAAAACCAACAATTATTCCTAATTTAGTTCCGTTAGACAAGTAAGCGTTTTCTCGTCTAACAAATAAATTTCTCTTCGTTGCATCGGCGATTATAAAAGCAAGACCAGCATCGTCCACAACTAATCTTTTAATGTTTTTTCTATGATCATATCGTCTTCCTTGGGTAAATTTACCGATTAGTATTCTGCCAAGATCGTGTGCGGTATTATTTGCATAGCGGTTATCTTAGGAGTTTCATCATCGGCATAATTATTCTGTTCTGGTAACCAAGCTTCTTTTTGCAGATGACATGATATAATCGCTTCACTTATTTCATGAAATATTATTATTTATTCGTTCATATATCGTAACAATAGTATTGAAACCCAATGGTTTTCTGAAAAGTGTCTACAAAACCAGACATAACAAATCGCATGAAGACCTTTAGCAAACTCGAATGACGCTATACAAACGAATCAAGTCAGGTCAAAATTCGGTAAAGGTCCGTTTATCGAAGTGTGTTGGATGTCCAAATTTTAAACAATATTCAGAACATTAACTAATTCCCAAAAACAACTTCCTGGACAGCACGCTGCCAAGTCAACTAAAATAACATCTTTATAATCGTATTTAGTATTCCACAACCCGCATTGACTATATTCTCCGCAGCTTAGCTGCACGTCTTTAAGAAAGTAAAATTGTATTGGTTTCCACAAATTGTATTCTCTTGCAAAGTAAGCAACAAGTGACGGAACGGTAAAACATTTATTCAGGAATTGTTCAATATTGTCATTATACGATGAAACGTTCTGCGGAAGTTCTTTCATTTCTTCGTGGAGAAGTTCTGAACGATAAATATATCCATTAGGTCGCAAAAATTCATTATAATTTTCATTATCTGAACTTGAGAACAACCACACACATTCAGGATCGTTGTTACAAATATTTTTAATTAAATCAAACATATCACCATCATAACATATTTCAGTTCGATTTCGTGGAAATATTGTTACTGCGTTAGTCCACACATGCACATTGTCATTAATAATTTCAATTGAAACTCCTTTCGATTTATACTTCGAATCGTACAAAATCTCTCCGGTTATAGATTTTACTACTCCGGGTATCTTTAACTATTGCTGTATATGAGTTTATCTTTTCATGTCTTAGATCCGTTAAACCGTTTCTACGTATCGCATTTGTGACAATCTTCCATTACTCGTTTTAGCAATACAATTTAGTTGTGAACATTTCATTGGTTTTAGATCATTAACAGGTGGTTTATCATTCAACAAATATAAGTCTTATAGACCTAGTCAATAATCCTGGTATGGCAATTTCTTCATTGTGAAGGAAAGGGTCGTGATTGTCACAGATAATCCAAGTATTATTGTCCATTGTCTGTTTTTGTAATACGATAAATTTCATTTTCATTTTAAGAATATATCTATGACCGTCGAGATAATAATCGTTGCTGAGTGTTTGTTGTTCATCATATCATCAATAACATCATTATCATTAATGATTTAATCAAATGATTTTATTGTATACGTGAATCAAAAACGAGTTTTTGAAGCATCCAATCATCAATAATTAGGAAGCATCTCATGATGGTGTAGTCAGGCACTGCCGACTACAAAACCAGTCGGTTCTGTTAATAATACTGGTTATCTAACATTTTATGTCGGGGGTAAGAAATATTATCTTTGTCATATGATCATGCTGTTGTGTTGTGTAAATATTGTAACTTCTGTGCCTGCTAGAATATCCATGGGTTCACAAATCGACTTGCAAACTTCAAGCGATTCTCAGATTGTTTTTGATGATTATTTGATATTTTTCTAATTGTTACTCATAAATCAGCTGAAAATGTATCAAACATTGGATTTAGAAAAAATCATCATTTCAGAATATGTTTTGAGATACTTTTATCGAAGACCATCAAAATCAATTTGAGAATCGTTTGAGGATTGGCCCTCAAAATAATGAAATCTGACCGATTTTCGGGGGGGGGATACTATTTACCCCACAAATTAACAAAAAATCATCAGAAAGAAAAAAAATTGTTACAAATAAATGTTATTATACGATTTTCTTTTCGATGATATTTTTATTATTTTGAGCATCAATTATCCCATCAATTTGATGAAATTGTTTGATAATCGAAAATATTACACGTAATATACCCTTAAATCTGAAGAATTAGATAATATTTTTAAGTTGATCAAATTTAATGCATGAATGCTCATAATTCAGAATCTGATCATGATCACATGCAATCATAATATGTTCTCGTCTTAGTTCATTTAACTGTTCCTGTGTCAACAACACAAATCTTCATTTGTGTATTCATCAATATTTATGTCAACATTAAATTGTACTACCTGAGGGCAGTGTAAACATTATTCTGATGGCATTTTCAAGTACCTCTTTGTTGTCTATAAAAACCCTGATGTCAAAATCGTTAAGATTTTACGCAGAGATATGTTGCTAAAACTTCACATCTTAAATCAAGGTGTCCGGCCTGATAAGTACGTTTGAAACGTATCACTGATAATAACGGATTTTGACAGATAAACCGGATTAATGTGTTATAGTTGAGTAAAAAATCCAGTTCGTACTTGCGGAGTAAATGTGTATAAAATATATCCTAGTTAAGCCTAAATAGATTCTTCAAAATCTACTTTATAGCTAATTACATCACATACAAGACTGCAATCGTTGATGTTAATTAAAGATTCCTGGTGAAATATGCCTGCCACCGACATATGGATCATTATTATGTTTGAGAATACTTGGATGTGGTGCTATTTTTCTCAATGACTCAGCGATTTGTGGAAAATTTTCACTAATAATTTGTTTTAGTTCTCCATCATTAAACATTGGTACTACAAATGCGAAATCGCCTGGTCCTTCATATGTGTTTTCCGTTTTTGTGTAATAATTGAGAAATGGTTTTCTAGGACGGAGGAAAGAAACTGCGTGTTTAAATACTACTTCAACGAAAATATCATTATAGGTGATAGTTTAGTGCTAATTCAAGACAACAATGATAAATCAAGCCAAGACTTTTTCTTCAATTTCCATTTCAAATGTTACTTCGTCATTTTGATCTAGCAATACTAAAATAGATACAAAAGATCCAGTTAGTGGATAACGCCGGGGAATTGTAGTAGACATTGTAAATATTGTAAAGCACAGTACTGAGATTCTTCAAAATCTACTTTATAGCTAATTACATCACATACAAGACTGCAATCGTTGATGTTAATTAATATATAATTATTATATATAATTAGTTATATTATATATATACCGGTAACCTCAGCGCTGTGCTTAATATATTTATTTGGCGGTGACCATAATATTTGTCCGGACGCTACAGTATATACTACGCTATCGGTGATCTTTTTATGTCAGAGAGCTTAATATCAACAACTGCTGGACCTTCAATAAATTCATTAACGTTTCTATTAATGTTACTACGAAAACTCAAGAACGTGTGTAATTGACCAGTATGATCAGATCTAAGATCAATTACTTCACTAATAATTGTTGTTAACGAGTTGGTCATTCTATCATTGACCTATTTCTTCGTTCTACAACCATTGCTTCATTCTGGTTATCCAAGTCCAGTAATTTTGTTATTAGTCATATTGAGAGAACCAGTCATAGCATCACCGGATCTTTGTATTCGATTGTGAATATTATCAAATATCGCTGTCATAGTAGCACTGGGTTTAATTTGTACATTAATATCAAACACGGATATGCTGTTTTCCGTTACTCCATTTATTCTAAAGATAAAATCTTGCAATGAAAGATTACCAGTTTTTCCTTTCCCTTGCTTATCTGATATAACCACATCGTTTCGATTTTCATTTGCAAGATTTAATAATTCAGATATTTCAGGACTAATGATTTTATTTAGATTTCCGTGCAATATTCCGTTAGTTGTTTGTTTTCGTTTAGAGGAAGATCTTCCATAGATGTCTACCATTATACTTTTTAATACTTGTTTAACGTCTATGCATGTACAAGTTTATGAAGTGGTTCGGTTGATCTTGATGCAGCGTTAAGTACAGCAACTACTTCACGGCCTCATATTGACGGATCAGTTAATGTCTGTGTTCGTAATGTTCATTAATAGATTCGAGTTTGAAGTCCCCCGGCATATTTTAAAAACTCTTTTGGTCGTGCCAATCCATACGAATCAAAATAAAATAGTCCATGTGGATCAATCGCGTATTCAATTTAATCAGTATCTGGACCAGAACTATTATCGAGATTACTGATACCAGTTTCAACTTCTTTGTGATGGTTAGATATATGATCGCTCATAAATACACCTCTAAAGGTTTTTATTATTAATTTTTCAGCAGCATTAATTAAATCAAAATTAGACACTGCACGTATCAACGATGTGTTCCCGGTAATATCAGGCCTTTTATATACCAAGAATGGGGGGTGGGGGTGTCCTGGTAGTTTCCTTACCTCCTTTTAAAGTCCTTAACCAGTTGCTTTCGTTAATGTAATTTCAGCAGCAAATTTCGACATCACCTCATGCAGCTGCTTTGAGACACTTGGTGCAGCAGAAGCGTAAATATATCACCTGTTTTTATTGAGTTCTTAAAGAAACTCGGAGAAAGATGAAGTTGAACTCCTATTTTTGATTCAAAAGTCTTAGTGAAATGATTAAGTTGAGTCTTGGTTAATGATAATTTGTTTGGACCACAACTAGCAATTTCATCTTTCTTTCATTTTATTTTTGTTCCGCATTCATTTGCAAGTTTTCATTGTAATTTTTGTACATGACCAGGAGTCGAGGTGACCTTAACGTGACTACATGACAGTATAATATGAGCGAATTAATTACATGTTTACTATTAGAGCATCAATGACTCATTCGTCCACCAGCGTCTTCAATTGTCACTGATTCATCACTAAGTATAACAGTGATTGCTCTGTCATTAGCATCACCTGGACTTACACGAGCTCGAACATGTATATCAACGACAGAATGACTAACTAAATCAAGCTGTTAAAGTAAATAATAATAGATTGGATAAAATGTTGTATAATCTAATTGTTATATTTGCAAACCAGTATCTATATTTTGGTCACGTCCCATGAACGTCAGTAACAGATGATAAGCACATGCTACATGATTTTGATCAAAATTCAGTAATATATCTTCAGATGGTTCTTAATGGCCATTAATTTTTAAGGACATTTCAGAAACACCAAATTTATCAAATACGACTGTATTTCGTTCTTGATTGTTTATCGTGTAACATCCTGAAATGCAATGAAAATATTCCGTGGTGCAGAACCACCTTGCTGCGATGATATATGCCATGCAAATAATCCGTCAACTGCACTTTGAACACTATATGTGGATACTGCTAACCTTCATAATATCGATTTACCACCCGAGTCCATAAAAACAAGTAATTTTGTGTTCTTCAGCGAGCGATGGAGTCGAGACCGACATCCACAAAGAATGATGGAATACCACCATACCAGCAGCAACAGCGCAACCTTCGAGTCAGAACGCATTCTTATCATCTCCCTTTCTAACAAGTAAAATTGTATGATTGGCTCCAGAAATTACTTTTCTGCATTTCTGCATAATCTAAATATATATCCAATTTATTTTCTCCAACATAGTCATGCTATTATTCACGTTTTACAAAGATCAAATGGTCCACTTTTCTATGAAGCAGATTCTGCTAATATTTGGAAGTGAAAGTAAAGAATTATTTTAATACCTCTGGGTTCAAATCTATTTTTAATAATATTATTACTAGTTAATTCTAGGTCTTCCTCTTATTTTGCTGAATATGTTTGTTTTGTTTTTGTTTTTTTTTTGTAGCCGAGGAATGTTTTACTTAGAAGGTTCTGCTTATTCTTGTCGTTCTATTTTTTGCTGCAATGGAGGAAGTTTATAGGAACATTTTTCCTGAGGAGCTTGTATTTCTTGTTGTTGTTGGCCCTCAACATAAAATCTATTTATATCGTCAATATATTCATCATATACTTCATCATCACTTCTAACCTGAGGTTTGTTGTAATACACACGATATAACCATTTAAAATAATTATCAATATTCGTGTTAACATACTTATGTTTTAAAAATTTCGGACTTTCAAAAAAAAAATTACGCAACGCGAGAACAATCCTTTCTTTTAGTTCTTTCTTGGCGTTCTTCAAAAACACCTTCGTTAAATTATTTAATCAATTCAATAATTTCTTCTCTTATTCTAAGTTTTAATGCAAGATCCTTTTGTACCACAGCTATTTCAGTACAAACTTTGCCAATACATTCAAGTATTTCTTCATCCAAGTGGGGCAGCTAAGAGCAGCATTTATTTCAGTTAAAAGATCTCGTAAAATCTTTTTTGTTCTCTTAGTTCTTTCTGCTATTCTGCTAGTATCCGTAGCAGTTTGTCCTAACGTTGGACGAAGACCTTCAGTAGATTCTACAACTCTTTCAGTAGCTTTTGTAACAGCCTAAAAATAATTGTTCTCTACCTTCTGCAAAGTCTACCTAAGATTTTGGACGTTGTTGTAATTTTTGTCTGACAGAATCACGAACAGGAAGAAATATCTTAATTGCATCTAATCTTTTACGACCTAATCTAGCCGTACAAGACTCCATAGCTGGTATCATAATGTGTGTGTGTGTGTGTGTGTGTGTGTGTGTGTGTGTGTGTGATTTAAAATCACCGCAGCAGAGAGGGCGCGACTTCAATGAAACGTCTGGTGGGTATATCGAACATCCCAAAGATTCCTCTGCCATTCTTATACATCTAAATGAACAACCAACCATATCCCAGAAATACACACACGCAATCCACAAATAGTTTGCCAAAGCTGACCGCATTCCTCTCTCTCTCTCTCTCTCTCTCTCTCTCTCTCTCTCTCTCTCTCTCTCTCTCTCTCTCTCTCTCTCTCTCACACACACACACACACACACATACGTATATAATTGACTGTGCGATATGTTGTAGCACGCGTATTTCTTCTCCATATCCTTAAAGTCGTACTATATCAAGCACCAGACCTCCCGGTAACATACTCTCTTCTTTTCAGTTGTTAAAGGTTCGAACAAGTGCAACTCAGACATTTTTCGAAGGATTTATATAACGTAAAAATATACGATATTAGACATTAAAATGATGAAAATATATAGTATTGCTTTTTACAATGGTGAAATACTTGAAAATTCGAATTATGGCTACAATAGATGACCAGTTTACTCATTTGTTAATATTATTAGGCTGCACAAACGTATACAGCATAGGTCAATACTTTGATATGATTCTAATGTGTAACGTTGTATAGACCGACCCAGCTGTTTTCGCTGAAACTGATATTAGTTCTATATGTATATAGCGCATATTCACAAGTACTATCATTCGGAGCTTCTTATCGAAATTCGACTCGCAACATGGAATCTACAGAGGTCTCGTGCACTAAATATAGCACAGTGATTTACTTCATTTGTTATGCAGAATAATTGAACGTAATTTTCTACAAATAAACAGTGTTAGCTTCAACAATGTATGTTGATGTTATTTGAATTGTAATAGCAGATTGAACATAATAGGAATCATGAAAGACAAAGGGCTAGATCGGAAGGTGGGGTGTTCCGGATTTTCCGGACACACCCACCTCAGGTAAAATTAAAAATGTAAACATTTACACACATTGACGTACATTTATTTTCACTTTAAATCCGATCGTGGTTTTATTCCTACGCATATTGTTTAGGTGCTATGCACATTTTGAGTAAAAAAGACAAATGTTTGTTCTGTTACTCTTTCAAAGAAAGTAGGGCCCTTTTGAAACTTTGGAAACCAACTCACCCACCCCAACACTTGTCCTGGTCCGGCTCTGAGAGATAAATAATAACTTCTGGATGCAACAAATTATACTGAAGTCTCTAGAGAAGATCATTTCCAATATGTTTTAATATATAGTCAGTCCTATGCTGATGCAAATGTTACATAAAAACATCTCAGCTTTCACTCCATCGACCACAGTGGAGATGATGATCATGTTATTACGTCAACAGCATGGAGATTGTTAAATGAAATCAGCGAAGTCGATATACCACTACAATACGGTTATATTATGTTACGTTGTTTCGCGTTATGACAATCTGTCATATGATGTGAAGTACGGCTCTCTTGTGTCTCGTGTTTTCTCCATGACTCCATATCCGTGACAACGGAGACCCTCAAACACGTGTCCAGTTCCATAAAAAATACATAATGCAAACAATTTCATACAAAATGTATTTTCACTGAATATTTTATGACACACTTGGGCCTCCACCAGTGAATGCACACTAAATCTGCCAGCTTATACGGTTCCAGTAACGGGCATATTATTACATAGGCTTTATTTATTTACAAATACTGAATGGCATTATGTTCTATGGGCGTTGACGTCTTAGGAAGACAAATTCTTGTCCAGTCTGAAGACTTTTGATTTCCAAAGTTATTTCAGTGAGAAAGTTAACTATTTAAAAGTAGTAGACATGGCGACTCTCGCTTTGTCAGACAGTATAATATTAGGAAAACGTTATCTATTCCCATCGTTTTCATATACATATAGGCCACATTCTAAACACATCAGAACATAGTCCAGGTTTCGTAATCTTATGCCCACAAGAGACGACGTAAGTAATATTAGTAGCAACGGGAATATATTATTTGACTATGGAACTAACATGGTTTATATTTACAAAATGACAGTACACCATTTGCAATGCCGCACCTACCTGAAAAGGAATCTGGACGTATTTGATTGTTGTTCGTTACTTACCTTTATTAAATACCTGTACTTATGATTGTAACTTACGAGCTGGTGCTAACATTTCTTTCACTTTCATTTATGGTTAATATAGTCCTAGGTTTTCAAGTGCTACAAATGTAAAAATTTGTGCAACTACTCTTGTAACCAAAATGAAACGGGATCGAATAACATCGTCTTATTTTCGATACATTTAGGTCCAAAATTTAAAACTGGTGCTATATTGAATTTCTGTTTAATCTCACTGGTGGTGTGAAACGGTACATCAGTACATAAACTGAAATATGGTACCTAAGCAATGGAATTCAAGTTCTGATACACATAACAATAGCAGACTAGGGTTTTGGTCTGGGCAGGAATCAAACCAACCTTAAAAAAACAGTCATTCCATTTTTTTAAAAACCGCTTGTTAATTAGGTGGGTACATTGTTTCCTATCGAAGGATCTGTGGGCTTGTGTGTGTGCGCGATATGGACTTAGCGTAGCTTTAACAAATTTTGTCTAGCACTAGGGCATCATGCCGCAGACATGTAGCATGATGTCCCACCCAGTCACATTATCCTGTCACCAGGCGGACCCGTCCTAACAATAACCTTACGATGCGTAGCGCCAAATGAGGCATTTTTGTAAGTCACTGATACAATTCGGCTGGGGCTCGAACCCACGAATCCCGCATATGATGTGGATGCTTTAATCACTAGGCCGCCGGAGCGGTCACAAAGATGTGTCATTTGTGAATTAAATATAAAGACGAGTGTATCGAATGCATGTATTTGGTAGTTTCTAGACTAGAACATGCATGAAACAAAAACAAAAACACAAAGACAAAATTAACAGTTTACTCCAAATAAAGAGGGATTGATTGACATTCTTTTCGTTGCCACAATTCCACCAATCAAATTTGCCACAATTCCACCAATCATATTTGCCACAATTCCACCAATCAAATTTGCCACAATTCCACCAACCGCCAATCAAATTTGCCACAATTCCACCAATCAAATTTGCCACAATTCCACCAATCACATTTGCCACACTTCCATCCATCGCAAGAATTTCGATGCATTTGAGAAATTGAAAGCAAAATATAAATTCGTCCAACCTGGGAAAACGACTGTATGTAAAGTGCTTATCTATATAGGAGGGTAGGCAGGTGTATATTCATACAGTGTGTGTGCGTGTGTGTATGTGTGTGTGCGTGTGCGTGTGTGAACTGGTAACTTCATATACAAAGTAAACGAGGCTATGGAACCCGCATGTCTTCTTTTTTAAATTCGAGGTACACAATTTGGTATTCAAATGAGTTTATACACACATTTTTGTCTTGATCTCAAATGAGTACATGCACACAATTTGGTCGTGATCTCAAATGAATAATTACGATTTGGTCGTGATCTCACATGATTGAGTACACATAACTGGTGGCCTCAGATGAATACATATTTGAGACAACTCGGATTTATCAGCTGAACGTCATGAGTCAACGCTACTTCCACACCCATTTCAAGGTATGAGACTACATCTCAACATCGTGAGTCAACGTTTCTTCCACACCCATTGCAAGATAAGAGACTACATCTCAACATCGTGAGTCAACGCTGCTTCCACACCCATTGCAAGATAAGAGACTACATCTCAACGTCGCGAGTCAATGCTGCTTCCACACATATTGCAAGATGAGAGACTACATCTCAACATCGTGAGTCAACGCTGCTTCCACACCCATTGCAAGATAAGAGACTACATCTCAACATCGTGAGTCAACGCTGCTTCCACACCCATTGCAAGAGAA
Source organism: Unio pictorum (assembly GCA_030141615.1). Lineage (NCBI taxonomy): Eukaryota > Metazoa > Mollusca > Bivalvia > Unionida > Unionidae > Unio > Unio pictorum. The sequence continues at coordinate 12,252,502 of JARLTB010000029.1, read as the reverse complement.
GAGACTACATCTCATCATGGATCGCTAGATAAGAATTATTACTGTTTAATGCCTACATACCTATATAGAGCTCTGCAGGTATTAGAATAAATATTTTGAACCATTATATACCCTTCAAGGACTCTTGGCAGTATATTCAGATCCATGAAACTATGGTAACACCCCACCCCAACACCATACACACACTGCGGGATCGCGATCTGTTATTATTAATTCACACTTGTGTCCTTTTTCTTCTTCCTTTTCCATAGTAAAAATTGGACACTTCAAAGAAAGTAATGTTATTGTGGGACAAGTCCGACGTGTGAAGTTTCACATATCGGGCTATCCAGGATGTAATTATGGTATGTCGGGCTATCAAGTATAGAGTTTTCTATCACATAAGTAGAAAAGCACATCAAATAAAGAGGTTTCCACTAGTGTTGTTCCGATTATCGATTATAATTGATCAATAGCTGGTTTAGCAAACCAATAAGATAATCGATTGTGAACTCCGTAATCGATTGTTTGTAAAGGGAAACTACTTTTTAGGTGTATGCAAAGCACAAAGGTTAGTAAAAGTTAACTCCTAGCCACAAAAGCTGACCTGAAATTTATTAATTTCCATCACAACTACAAATATGAAACCTTATGATTCATAATAAGGAACATATAGTTAGTATTACATGGTCAAGTTGTTAATAAATTTAAACACATTTTGTTGATTTGTTTCAGTTAAACATCTTTTGCAGTATTTATAAACAATGACAAACGAGAAAAACTTGTCCTTCTATACTTTATATTATAGACAGATTACATATGAACGAAAGAATTTTGGGGGATTGTAGCAGTATTTCAGTTACATTTGCCTGATCAGCCATAACAAGTTGCGTTCATTTAAAAACGTTGTAGAACAAAAATAATGCACAATTTAATATTATTGTCAGGTTAAAGTAGACATGTCATTAATTTAAAAGAGATTACTCCTGTCCATTTATAAACATATTGACCTCTTGATCAAATATATAACTGTTTTAAAAAAAAATTAAAATTTGCTCTTAGTGACCGATTATAATCGATGATCAGCTGGTTAAGGGGAACCGATTATCAATTATGAATTTCTGACCGATTCCCATCACTAGTTTCTACATCATATAACGACAAAAGCACATCATATACAGTTGTCTTCTTACGGCAGCTCTGGCGTTCCATATAAATGTATCACCCGCAGGGAACTTACTTGCTGGCCAAAATAAGCAGATCAGTGTTGGCTGGTTGCTTTCTAAGTGTGTTTTTACTTTCAACATCCATGCCCTTTCCCTGGTGAACAGTGAGTCAGCTCATCGAGGTTAATTTGGATTGGGATCTCAATCCGAATAGTAAAGATCCAGTAACATGTTGCATGGTGATGTAGGGGTTTAAAATTAGATACCATGATAGGTTCAATTATTGATGCTGTACCCAACATTTTTCTATAAAAATTACATAACGATTTTGTATGTTGCCACGCAGAAATAGTTATCAATTATTCAAATACTTACGATCGTCCAACAATTGGTTCAGTGCTGGAGCTGCTGTACATCTTAAAATGATCATATATCTAAAGAACCTATATGCTGTACATGGCATATATTTCCAATAAATTAGGACTTAAACGCAATATAATACATATATTTCCTACCTGATCTGGATTGGCAAAGTACTCGTACTGTATTCTTTTGTCGCAGGTCAAATTATATAAAGGTTGGTTCACGCCGGGATGTTTATACCTTACAATCACAAGACCATTACGGAAAGCTATATTTATGCCACGGGTCACGAGGTATGCATGCATAGTCTGGTTTACTTCCTTGTTTTGAATATCGTGAGCTCTATACAACGAGAACCAGTTCACATGGCTAAGGTAGGGGATGAATATCGGCCAAGCCTTGCAGTAACTATAGCTTGTTTCAAAATATCATTGTTTAACTATTTAGTGATCAATGTTCTATCACACACACACACACACACACAACAGGTACATACTCAGAGTACGAACAACCTTTATCAAAATTAGCTGCAATGATCTCAAAAACACATAATGGTAATAGTACTTTCCGCACAGGACTTTATCACTAGTATCGGTGAAAATCTAATTGATCAATTAACAATTTCAATCGATGATCGATCAATATCTGATTTATTTGTCCACATGGCGTTTTCACAAAATTGGGAAGAATTAAAAATATATAGCCCAATCTAAGATAAAATGGTACAAAAACCGATCACATAAATTGTTATCGATTATTGATCTTTCATCTGAATAAAGACCGATTCTAGATCAAATCAGTTTATCGGAGCAGTACGAATATATGCGAATAGATTAAACTCAAACAATGGTGTCTCGCTTTTCGTGCCATATGTGAGAACAAAAAAGTTCCGTTTGTTTTTCAACATATTTTACCTTGAAAGTCACAGATCAAACTAACAAATTTGAAAAAGATAAAGATGATATTTACACTTGACAATGCCACATTTAGGCTAGCATTGGAGATGAGACGCATAACTTGGGCTGCCAAGGAACTTGGTTTATATATATATATATATATATATATATATATATATATATATATATATATATATATATATATATATATATATATATATATATATATATATATATATGTCTGCTACAGACGTAAATATCTCAGAATCGATATGATTAAGGAATGATAGGACGCATGCCAATAAATCATATACTTGTGATATTTAATTGGGAAAATGGTCCAAATATTGATTTATTGAGCGGAATGTCACATCAAATATTAAAAGTAACTTTGTATTGTCATAAATTAATGTAAAAAGGAGAAATTGTGGGTGGTATTAGTTCATTGAAAAAGCTACCAGTTGTAAAAAAGAATTAACCTGAACATCTTAATTAAAATCTGCAAGCATACTTTCAGAAAGAAAGAGCTCATTGTTTAGATTGTATTTGTCTCTTTGTAGCAGAATTATTATATTTGTTTCTGCAACCTGTCCTAGTACGAAAACAATAATAAAAGAACTGTCACGTGACTCGCGTGTGACCTAAGGTCTTCTATCGGCTTTGGGGACAAAACGTTGGTACATATGTAACGCACCAGCAGTTTTCTTCGCATGTTACTTATGAAAACCAAAAGACAGCTGTTTTCAACAAGTTCAGTAACGTTTATGTTAAACCAAAGTAATTGTGTCAGGTGTTTATTTTAGCACAGACATCAATTTCATACCATTCAAAATAAATCACATCACGAGCTAGATATAGACACAATTTAATTTCTTAGTTTTAAACTGACCTAATGACATACATCAATATAAACCCAAACTACAAATAGATCTATTTAATCTAACTTTTAAAAAACTGACCTGTCGAAAGGAAACAATCGAAAATTTATCAGTTACATCCATTTATAAATTGTTAAAGCTATGTAAAAAAAAATTAAACCACACACACACACAGACACGCACACATTTCTGTTGTCATAACAACCGGGAGATGGGGTAGAGATGGGACATAAAGGGTGGGAAGGGACGGTAGGTAAAGAGAGATGAAGAACATTTTTAACATCGTACTAACTTTTGTCCTTTCTGACAGTGTCTATACTTTAGATCCCTGTCTACCCAATGATGTAATTTGTGCATATTGATTATAGATTATTCTATTATACACTGCGTTGTGTGTGTGTGTGTGTGTGTGAGAGAGAGAGAGAGAGAGAGAGAGAGAGAGAGAGAGAGAGAGAGAGCAAAATCGATTTCCACCTTAAATCATTTGGCATATTTTTTAAAAATTCAAAGATGGATGTTTGTTTATGTCATTTCTTATCTTCCCATTAGCAAAATAACACTTTAACAATTAAAAATTATTGGTCTGCATTCTCTATATATCTAACATTTATTTATCAGACTCAGATTTTGTATCGTTGCATGCCTGAAAATATTGGCAATTGTCAAGGAGTTTATTCAAAGGCTGAACAATTACATACACGACAATTCTTTCAATCGCGAAATACCATGATTGAATTCTTCAGCTTTGAATAAACCCCCATTAAATTCCAACAAATAATAGAAGACTATTATCAGGAAAATGTGGGATATAATTGTTATATTTTCATCCTTAGAGTTTAACGAATCAATCATAGTTGCAAGCTATGCAAAAATAGTAAAACTACAAAATGTCATTTTGACGGAGTAAAATAACAATAAAATATTTAGGGTTGATAGAGTCTGATTTAGGTGCAGCATTATTTGGGGCAATCTCATTTTGCTAATTCCATTAAAAGCAGACGATAATCACGGGAAATGTAAGCACTAATATCTGTCACATCTAACACCGATATTTCTAAATTTTAAGCGTGCATGTAAAACGACGAAAGAAATATACCAAAATTCCACGAAGAAAGTAAGAATATTTTCAACTCATGTCTTATTGCATCAAAGGTATGTTTTATGATTTCGTTTAAGCAAGATGTACTATAACATTACTATATAACAGCTTATATAAAACGAAAGTTAACAGTACAATATATATCTTACCAAACATAGGTAGAAAGATTTTTTTTTTTAAAAAAAAACAAAGACATCTATATCAGTAGGAGCAAACCTGCATACAAAAATTTTCCGAGTCAGCGGAAAGAACGGGTTTGATATGTTGTAAACCATGGGAAACAAAATATCCCCCACCCCGACCCCAATTCAGAACAGAATACGGATTGTGGTTTTATATTTATTAACGATCCCTTAGTTTACGCTTTGTACTGTTTTTAAATTTACAGTGATAATGAAATTCAAAACAAAATGTGCTCTATAAAAAAAAGTTTAGATGTATAGTCTAACAATATGGTATTTGTGTGTGTGTGTGTGTGTGTGTGTGTGTGTGTGTGTGTTCAACATTAGAACTTCATTCTTCTGACTTCCAGTTACCCAGAAATTCGTATACCCCTCATCAGTTTGTACTGGTGAGTATGTGCGCATTTCTGCATACATACTGGCATTTAACGGCTGTTACGTATATTTAATATGTCATTTATATTTTTTATTGTCTGTTTGTTAGATTCAAATTTGGCATTTTAAGTTTAAAGATTCGTTCATGGGGGGAGGGGTGACCTGTACTTTACAGAATAAACACCAGGTGTTGACCTCATTTCTGACCTGGTTTCAGAGTTGTAAACAAGCTTTTAAAATGATTGGTTAGTTCCAAGGACATTATGGAGTTTTATATAAAGATCTTTCTATTTTAGTTGGGTCATAAGATGTGTACGTGATTTTGTGAACGTAAATTTGTTCTGATAGTTTCTAGAAGATCACGTGACCCTTTCCTGTTTACGTAAAAAAAAACAGCTATATAAATTAGGTTTTGGAGCCAGCTATTCAGTAGAAGTTGGGCTTTTAGAATATTAAGTTGTGTCTTTTTGAGTTATTATAAATAACCTTGTACTGGAAATTATGTCAATTCGTTTGGATCAAGAGGAATTATTTTGTTATTTATCTGGAAAAGAATTGTGCCCATAGACATTTTATTAACAAGAACTGACTTCATCAAGTGACATCGTCTTCCATATTGGATACTTCGCTGGAATTCGAACTTAGAATTATTTGGACATTTTATTACCAGGACTTTTGCAATTTCTCTAGTGGATAATATTTTGAATTATTTTTGGATTAATTTTGGAATTGATTCTTAAAACCGTAAGTTTATTTTTCTTCTCTGAAAAATATTTGTACTCAATAAATTGGTTATTAAGTTTTACAAGCTTGTTATTTTCACTCTTTCTATGTTACTGTTTATTCGAGCCTAAGCACGTAACACGGCACATTAATGGCTTGTTATCGTCACTCCTAAAAGGATAGTCATATAAAAAGGTCATCAAAAGCAGATATAAAAATACCAAATATGAAAAGTACAACAAGGTTAAAAAGATAAATATTCAAAACACGAATATAAATATAATAGAGAAATGGGGAATGGCATACAAATTCAGTAAACTGCACATGCAACAAAATATAACCGTCAAACACTTCATATCCTTAATAATAAAAGGCATATAAGGGTATTGGAGGCTCTGGATAGAGGTAGTACCTTTGTTGACTGGCAGCCCCATTCTCTGAGTGGACAGACGCACTGGTCCTCATCTATCTCCCAAATCTCTCACGTCTGCCTCCAAGAAGGAATAATTCCCGGCATACCCTATTACACCGCTGGCGGACCAGACGATGTTGAGGGTGTGATGTCAACGGTACATAACTAGACGTATGAACTTCTACAGGGAATCGCCGGCTAGGACGAGACGTCTCTACAGATCAACAGACAAGTGTTTGGGACCAGGGATCACAATATGTACTAGTGGATGCGGTGTAGCCGTCCAGCTATGGTTCGAAATAGCAGGGAAAGCAGATCTCTTTAGTCGTGGTTGACCCTCTGCCCAGGAGAGGGAAACACTGATACAAAACATACGGCCTGCGAACCTCGCTGTCATCGTCCTGGCTTGCTGGGCCATGGCAGAGGAATCCCAGGCTTAAAGGGAGGGGCCAGTTTGCGCAGACTGCACTCCACTTAAAAGCCTTTTTTAGGAACAACACTGCTTGGTTCACATGGAGAAAGGTCTAGAAAAGGTACCCTAACCTATGCTTGTCTCCTTACACCCAGTTGGCCTGTCGCAAACAACGGGCATCTTCCAACGCGGTCGAAACATGAGGGAAAAAACAAAGCATGTCCCACCTGCCTCACGTCGTGGGAAAAGACTAAAACTGGTCTTTTGGAACATCAAAAACAATTCTAGACTCAACCGATAGAAACAGACCAGAACGACGCTCTGCATTAATCGCACAAGAACTCTCTAGCCTTGGTATTGACACTGCTGCACTTTCCGAAGTCCGCCTTTCAGAGGAGGGAAGTCTGAGTGATCTCGGCGCTGCATTCACCCTGTACTAGTCAGTAAACCAAATAATGAAAAACGACTTTCAGGAGTAGGTTTCATGATCAAGGACTCAATCGCCATCAAAATTAACAAACCTTCCGACTGGTCACACCGACCGCATTATGTCCATGCGTATCCCGTTAGAGAACCAACAACATGCCACACTCTTCAGTGTATATGCTCCAACACTCCAGGCAGATCCTTCTGAAAAGGACAAATTATACGCTGACCTGTGCATACTCTCAAGAGCGTCCCAGAGAGACAAAATAATCATCATCGGAGATTTCAATGCTAGAGTGGATAGAGACGCAAAAGCCTGGAAAGCCGTTCTTGGGAAACATGGTGTGGGTGGCTGAAATGACAATGGGCACCAACTTCTTGTATTCTGCGCAGAAGTACAGATCACCATCACAAACACCGTATTCCAGCAGAAAGATAGCCTGAAAACTACCTTGATGCACCCTAGATCAAAACACTGGCACCGAATAGATTACATCATAATACGCCATAGGGACTTGAAAGATGTTCTTCATACCAGAGTGATGCACAGTGCAGAGTGCCACAAAGATCATCGTCTTGTCAGATGAAAACTCTACTTCCACTTCAACCCCATGCTCAGACAACACGTACCCAAAGAAGGAAGCTCCAGATCAAAAACCGTCTGTGTGTTGACGTCAATGCAGATTTTCAAAAGGGCCGGCAGTCTAGACTTGAAGAAATGTTCCGATCTACCTCCGGAAGAGACATACACAATGAATGGTGGACAAAACTTTCCGAAAGAACCCAGCTGTACGCTGACTTTGGTGACTACAAAGGGTTCTATGAAGCGGTGAAAGCAGTGTATGGTCCTCCATTCCAAATACAGAGCCCCCTACGTAGTAAAGAAGGCCATGAGCTACTCGCAGATAGGGAATCTATCCTGCACCGCTGGTCAGAGCACTTCCACACCCTCTTCAGCACTAGCCGTACAGTTCAGGAGTCAGCTATTTATCGCAGCCCACAACAGCCACCAAAGTCGATGAGGCACCCACACTGCAAGAGACTGTAAAAGCCATACAAAAGCTGAAGATTGGAAAGACTGCAGGAAAGGACGGTATCCCATCAGTGATATGGAAGAGTGGAGGCCCAGCATTACACACTAAACTTTATGAGTTCTTCATTTGCTACTGTGAGCAAGAGAAACTTCCACAAGACCTATGAGACGCAGTCATCATCACCTTATACAAACACAAGCGAGAAAATTCTGACTGCTCAAACTATCGTGGGATCACTCTGCTTTCCATTGCAGGCAAAATCCTGTCCAGTGTGTTGCTGAACAGACTGGTGCTCTCCATTGCAGAAGAACATGCTCCAGAGAGTCAATGTTTCGTCAGAGCCAATAGGGGCAAAACTGATATGGTGTTCGTCCTTAGAAAGATCCAGGAGAAAACAACAAAGGACTATATATCACATTTTGGACCTGAAGAAGGCAATTGAGACGATGAGCAGATTGTGGAAATCACTGAAAAGCTCGGCTGTCCTCCCATGTTCCTTACCATTATCATCCAACTGCATGAAGACCTGCTTGGTCAGGTCAGAAACAATAACGACCTGTCAACGACCTTCCCCATTGTAAATGGCATGAAACAGGGCTGCGTTTTAGCACCCACACTGTTCTTTTATTCTACAGCATGGTGTTCCAAAAATCAACATACGTCATCAATGACGAAGATGGCACCTATATCCGATTTCGTACGGATGGGAACCTCTTTAATTTAAGGCGACACCAGGGCCACACCAAAGCTTTGGAAAAACTGATCAGTGAACGTCTCTTTGCAAATGACGCTGCCCTTGTTGCCCACAAGGAAGCTGCCTAACCGCAAGTAACATGCTTATTTGCTGAAGCTTGTCAGCTCTTTGATCTTGAGGTCAGCCTAAAGAAAACTGAGATACTTCACCAGCCTGCACCCAAGGAAGAGTCCCAGCCACTAGCCATCATCAATGACCAGACAGAGCTGAATGTAGTCCACCAATTCACCTACCTGGCCCGTGTGATATTCTCTGATGCCAAGATCGACAAAAGAAATAGACAACAGACAGGCCAATGCAAACAGTGCCTTCGGCAAACTCTATATATGAGTGTGGTGCAATGCCAATCTAAAGAGAAGTACAAAGATAAGCGCCGACAGAGCCGTAGTACTGACCACCATTCTATATGGAGCTGAATCCAGGGTATCCTACAGTCGGCACTACCGCCTCATTTAACGCTTCCATCAGCGCTGCCTCCACTCCATCCTCAACATCCACTAGAGTGACTACCAACATTAAATTCGTCAAACAACCAGCAATCACCAGCGTTGTGACAATGCTAATGAAGATATAGCTATGCTGGGCATGGCACGTGTCCAGGATGGAGGATCATTGCCTTCCAAAGACTGCACTGTATGGTCAGCTATATGGTCAGCTATATACTGGCCACCGCGAGAGGGGCACCTCGTAAAAGATATAAACCCTCTATGAAAAAGATCCTCACCTCGTGTGGCTTCGATGACTACCAATGGGCATCACATGCTTATCACCGTGAAAGCTGGCGAAGCACAGTTCGCCGTGCCACTGCCATATTGGAACAAAATAGACGGGCCAGCTTAGAGGAAAAAACGATGGCAAAGAAAAAACTGCAACCATCGGCAGCACCCAACACAACCCAGACATTCCTCTGTAGCCGGTGGACAGACGTGGCTGTCACATATTCGGCTAATCAGCCACGAGGACGCGGGCAATAGATGTGGACATTCCCTTCCTTCGCAAGCAAAGTCAAGGCAACACAATCAAAGTCAAGGCAACAATAACATCATCCTACATGTTAGACGTCAACACACTATACAATGATATGTGTCCGTATGTTTTGCAGAGTAGTAGTGGTTCACTATTGGGTGGGTAGGCATGAGACATGTACAAGTCTCCTGTTCAAGACTGGCATAATACCGCTTCCTATCAGCCATTTGTTTTATATGATAATATAGTTGATTTTGGCCAAACACTTACTATTTTACCTGAAAAAGATGAAAATTCATGTATAAAAACACAACTATCTTGTTCTTGTAAGGCATGTTATTGACCATAATAGAGAACACTCTAGGTCCACTTGTAGACAGATAACTTATATCATATAGAAGATTCTGGTACGAGTAAGTTCAGGTAATTTAGTAAAGATGTGGTATTCCTTCCCACTTTGAATTTGATTGTCCTGCTCTAATTGCCCCTTTTTGTACACTTTCCTTTCTTGAAATTGTTCATGCAGTTTATTTAGTTAAGTTCTCTTGCATTCTCTTTGTTAAAGTAGCAGGGAATACCAAACAAACAGACAGACTATTATCAGTTGAAATAATAAATACAGATAGACTATTATCAGTTGAAATAATAAATACAGATACACTGTAGCTTTCATATGTTACAATTTGCATCTTTGCTATTATCAGTTGAAATAAAAAATACAGATATCTTTCATAAGTTTGAACTTGACAATTATCAGTTGAAATAATACATGTAAATACCTTTTGTATTTTATAACTTGCATCTTTGACTATGATCAGTTTTAAAAATAAATACAAATACTTTTTGTATGTTATAACTTGACATTTATCAGCTGAAATAATAAATACAGATACCTTTCAAATGTTTCATCTCAAAGATGCAAATTGAATCTTATGAAAGATACAGTGTATCTGTATTTATTATTTCAACTGATAATTGTCATAGATGCAAGTCAAATAATGTTGTTCTGCTGCAAAGGACACACCAGGATTACAGACAACAAGATGTACAGAGATCTGTATTTGTTATTTCAACTGATAATTGTCATAGATGCAAGTCGAATAATGTTGTTCTGCTGCAAAGAACACATCAGGATTACAGACAAAAAGATGTACAGAGCAAACATCAGTTGCCTGTGTTCATTAAATATGTGAAACACAAAAAGGGTTCATTTAAATATGAGTAATTTACTTATCAATTTAATCGCAAGCATGCAGGTTAGATGTATCAAATCTCTTCAGCTTATTCCCAAAATATATGTTTATATTTGTTAGCAGATCTATTTACAAAAGCAAAATAATGTATAAAAGTTAATAATTCATTTAGCATGATCTCACAGGCGAGTGACTGAAACAATGTCGATACAGATGCTATAAAACACATGTATGAAGATAAATCAAAGAAAATAAAAGTGTATAAATCATTTATTTGCAAAGATAAAATTGGGGATCTTGTTCTTGTGAGGTCAGACTCTGTGACTGAATTGTAACACCTCTGAATTTTACTTTTACATTATACATAATAGTCCGTTGTTGAATCAGACCCTTGCGTGACTCCAAAATATCTAGGATGACCAAGAGTTTTGAAGATTCTTGCTGATGGTGTCACTCATTTAATGTTTTTGTTCTCAAGTTCTGAACATCTGTCAGACATACTTAAGGCAGATGTAACGTCATGGGGTATCTGTACCTACACTATGCCCTATGCTTTAATGTCGTGTTTCACATTGTATGGATTAACATGGCTTGGATTAACACTAGGTCCAATGCCTCAAATTACATTACCAATAAATGAATAACTTGAAACAACAGGTATTATATCAAACTTTCATAAGCACAAACTATCAGGATTGAGGTAAATAAAACAGGAGAAAAAGAAAAATTATAGGTAATTTTATTTTGATCAAAGTATAGATTGATGTAAAGCCTTCATCAGAAACAGTGACTTCATGTAAGACCATTTTGAAAATAGCTTAAAACCGATAAGTTTTGTTACAGTTATATATGCTATTTGAAATTTTATAAACATGTGCAACCATCACTTTTCACACAGAAACAAATAAATGAATTGTCATTAAAAAAAGTAAAAAGTAAAAAAAAATAATTCATACTAACAAGCTATATTTGATAGACAAAAATACAAAATCAAAACAGTACACCAACTGTAATAAGTATTGAAGCACAAAATATTGGTACTGCACAAATATTCTGTTATTTATAAATGTTTAATTTTGTTATCGATTAAAACCTTACATGATCAGAAAGTGAGTCTCAAAAATGGCCAATCATAAAGTTAAAACAAAAGAAAAAGTTATGTAGATTTTTTGGAGATTTATCTGATAAAATTGCACGTCTTCATACAATGCCTAGTGTAAGAGGAATCTGACACTAAAACATTAATAATTTCAAACAAGTCATATTGTGAACTGTCAGTTAAAGCTATGCGTTTTGACACGTTTGGTGCAAATTGAAAAAAGGAACAAGAAAGGAGGCTTATGTTTTTGTAAAAATGTGTAATTCAGCATATACTCACGGTTGTAATCAGCTAAGACGCTGACATTGATATTCCATGTTATGAAAAATGAAACCATAGCCAAGGTTTTATATACTATGCCCAATTGTTCACATAAAACTTTAGCAAGTGATAAAAACTGTGTAACTAAATTTTGTACACTAATGGAAATCAAACACTAAATGTTGTTAACAGTGTACATGTACAAGGTCATAAAAAAACTAACTTTATAAACATTTCTTTAAAATTTCCCAAAAAATTTATTTCATTGAATCAGAAAGGAATGATAGGCTTCCAGCTACTAACACATTAATTACTAATACATGTACATGTATACCGAATTCTCTCTCTCTCTCTCTCTCTCACACACACACACACTTAAATAATTAAGCTTTTTACAGAAATCAATAATCTGAAGACAATAGAATATACATGACACCCAAAATATCAGCTGAAAGTGAGCTGAAAAACACTTAGTAATTTACTAGAAGAAAAAAGAATCACAAGGATTCTTACAAAGTACTTTATTATTTCACAGACAAATTGTAATCAATTTTTGGGTATTTTTTTGTTCCTAAAGTAGTACAATTCAAAATCAAAGAACTCTCGACATCAGACAGCCTTCTTAAAATATTCACTATTATAATTTAAAAGAAATTCTTGAATCTCATTTTGCATTCTAGGCTTTAGTTTATTTCTTGACAAAAGCAGAAAGTAAATCCACCGGAAAGGGGAATATAATTGTAGAATTTTTCTCTGCTGAGATAGAGTGAAGTGTCTGAAGGTAACGAAGTTGCAGCGCAGTTGAGTTCTCTGACATAACATCAGCAGCCTCCTTCAGTGCACGTGATGCTTTCATCTCTCCCTCTGCAGCGATGACCTGAAATTAGATAAAATGAACATCTTCATCCTCTTCACCTTCCTCATTGTTTCTGTGTTGTTGACAGAATCATTCATGTTATCAACACAATAATGATAAATGTTCTTGTGGTTATAGTTGTCATTGCAGTCATTGGAATTTTAAGAGGTCAGTGCCATCGTAATTATCATGGCAGTTATTGCTCTCATCTTTATCATTGTTATTGTTTTTATTAATGTTTTAATAATAATTTTTAATTTAGCAATATTATGTTTTTGTAATTGCTAAATGTAATGGTTAACATAAATATAGATTTAAATAATGGTGCCTCCACATTTTTGAATGTCTAATTAATTATCACTGAACTACTGGTTATATTTCATGTACCTTTGCACGAGCTTCACGTCCTGCTTCTGCCTCGGCTGCCATGGCTCTTTGCATCTGAGTTGGAAGACGAACATCCTTCCTGAAATTGCAGAAAATTGACACGTTACAAAAAACAAAAAGATGGGTTCAAAGTTCAACAACACTGTCATGAACTATTTCAAAATATGGAGATGGTCCATTAGACATTCTTCATGTTGTTACAAGTTAAACACAATAATATTTGCTTTTCCTATAGCTCATGCCAACAATTGAATTGTATCTAATGAAAAACAGAAAAACCACCTATTTTACATGTTTTTTGTTTTCATCTCTGCACTCTAGGACTGGACATCAAAGTCTACAAGCCACTTTACAAGTTTGTACAATACAATATAATCATGCTTCAGTCAAGGTGACTGAAAATGTGGAAGACAAGGACTTTACCCAGTATAGAAAATAAAGACTTGCTTTAAACTATAAATAAAAATGAATCATAATACATGTGTATAATTAAGGACTTATTCCCATTGTATAAATAAAAACTTATCCCACTAAAGATATAAAGACATTTATATGTAAAGTACTACTTACATTTCAACTCTCTCGACTTTAATTCCCCAGGGATCAGTAGCATCATCTAGCACTGCCTGCATTAATAATAATAATAATAATAATAATAATAATAATAATAATAATAATAATAATAATAGAAATAATAACAACAGCAACAATAATAATAATGATAGAAATAATAATGATGATAATAAAAACAACAATAATAATAATGATAATAATAATGATAATAATGATGATAATAATAACAACAATAATAATAATGATGATGATGATGATAATAATAATAATAATGAGAATAATAATGAGAATAATAATAATAATATTAATAATAATAATAATAATAATGAGAATAATAATAATAACAATAACAACAACATCGTTGTGTTAAAAATATTCACCAAACAAAATGGAATTTTCTGTCTTCAAATATTCTAGAAAGGTTTTGTTTGTTTATTTGTTTGTTTGTTTGATTAGGATTTTAATGTAGCTTTAACAATTTTTCAGTCATATCGCTACGATGTCTGCACTGAGGCAGTTTATAGTGATGTCTAGCACTAGGGCATCATGCTGCAGATATGTAGCATGATGTGCACCCAGTCACATTATCCTGACACCAGCCCGACCAGTCCTAACACTAGCCTCTTAATGCTGAGCGACAAGCGAGGCAGCAGTTAGTACCATTTTTGTAAGTCTTTGGTATGACTCGCCCGAGGATTGAACCCATGACCTCCTGCTTGTGCAATGGATGCTCTAACCACTAGGCCACTGGAGCGGTTCCTAGAAAGGTAGAAGTACCATAGATGGGCATCTCAAGACCAAAAAAACTACTGTTCATTGCCTCCCTTTTACCAAGAAAGTGGTGATAGAAGCTAGTGATGGGAATCGGTCAGAAATTCATAATCGATAATCGGTTCCCCTTAACCAACTGATCATCGATTATAATCGGTTACTAAGAGCAAATTTTAATTTTTGTTAGTTATATCTTTGATCAAGAGTTCAATATGTTATAAATGTACAAGAGTAATCTCTTTTAATGACATGTATTCTTTAACTTGACAATAATATTACCTTGTGTGTTACTTTTGTTCTATAACTTTGTTAAATGAATGCAACTTTTTATGGCTGATCAGTCATATATAACTGAAATACTGCTACAATCCCCGAAATTCTTTCATTCTTATGTGATGTGTCTATAATTTAAAGTATTGAATGACATGATTTTCTTGTTTGTCATTGTTTATAAATACTACAAAAGATGTTGCAATTTAACTGAAACAAATCAACAAAATGTGTTTAAATTTATTAACTCAACAATTTAACAACTTGACCATGTAATAATAACTGTATATTCCTAATTATGAATCACAAGTTTTTTATTTGTAGTTGTGAAGGGAATAATAAATTTCAGGTCAACTTTAGTGGCTGAGAGTTTTACTAACCTTTGTGCTTTGCATACACATAAAAGTAGTCTCCCTTTGCACACAATCGATTATGGAGTTTCACAATCGATTATCTAATTGATTTGCTCAACCAACTGATGATCGATTATAATCGATAATCGGAACAACACTAATAGAAGCATAACCATTATTTACATAATGACGATGCATACTAATCTACCTATAGCAAAAGTTTTCAGCAATATCTTGAAATATTGTCAGTATTCTACACAATGTAACTCCAAAACTTGATGAATGATTTTATTAAGAAAAGAGACAACATTGTCACTTGAGTTGAGATGTCAGTGTAGAATATCCAGATCTCAACTGTTTAAATCAATACATAGTAATATATATAATATATATATAATAATATATTATTATGCATTATTCTGAAAACAGTCTCGTTTTATTTTTGCTAGGAACACTTTAGGATTTCTTAAAAGTTAAAAGAATTCCTCTACTTGTATTTCAAGAAACAATTCTCGGGTGTGCAAATTAAAAATTAAAGTTTTTCCTCTTGTACTATATGTACGTCTCACACTTATACAAATGTTGTCAGAAATATACAACAAATAATGCAAAATCTATTCAATGTATATTTGTTAGAATCCTAGTGAAAATTAGGCCAGGTCACCAAATGATAAGGCCGTGTCCCCACTTATTGAACTGTTATGGCAATATTGCATGATTGATATGGATTATCAAACAACCTACAACTGTTTGGAAACATGCCAATTGATTTTAGATGAATTGCTCTCTCTCTCTCTCTCTCTCTCTCTCTCTCTCTCTCTCTCTCTCAGAAACAATGGATTATCAAAAGCATGGCCATGCAGTGTGCCAAATTTAAGTCGTATAAATGCATCTAAATTTTAAAAAAATGACTTTTGCCAAGGCATCAACTTTGTGTTCTTTTAAAATGTTTTAATTGTATAAGATTAATGTTTCTTATTGTGTTATGCCACGAAAATGGTTTGAAGAGAGGCAAATTCTCTACCTGTGCAAAATATGATTTTATGTTGCTTTGGATATTAATTCCTTCTGTGAACGTCAAAAGTATATGCAGTTTTCTTTTGCTTTCTTGTTTTTATTGTTTCTAATTGAGCATTCCTGCTGAAATGCTCATATCGAATAAATCACAAAAAGAAACCAGAAATGAACTTCATTTCAATGGACTAGGTTACATATGATACATTTTGTTACCATAAAAGCTGAATTTTGGCATTGCTATGACTTTGTTCATTATTATCTGAGAGTCATATTCCTGCATCAATAAATGACAGCTTGATATACAAGTTACAAAGATCATACATTTTACAAAGGATAATTTTTTTCCTATAAACCTGAGTTACACATTTTTCAGATCATATCAATTAAGTCAAATGACCACAGCTACATGTATACAAAAACATTTGACCAGATGTCAAACTTAAACATTTTTGCGGTCAGAACTGTGCCAATACAGAATTTTCTACATACCTGCATATTATGGCTGATGCTCTCTCTATCAGTCAGGAGTTCACTCAGCTGTTTGGTACCCAGGATATTACGTAACGTTGTGGCTGCCAACAGCTTGGTAGACTGGTGGGGGTTCTCGATATTAATTATGGACATTGTAGCATCCATGATACGGGCATATATGACGGCATCAACAGAAACTGTTACAGAGTCTTTCGTCAGGATCTGAAGTTCCAGGAAGAACAAATAAGGAATTATCAATTGTTGCTGAGTTATGTACCTTTAACAGAGTAATCCTCTTTTAAACTGAAAAGAAATTGTTGTCGTTGTTACAGCAGTTGTAGTAGCAGCAGCCAATTAGTGTTATTGTTGTTCTTCTGGTGATAGTGATGGTGTTGATAGTTGTGGCAAAGAAGTACAGGGACGAAAATACAAAAGACTGAATAGATGAATATTACTGACCTTTGTACAGGATAACAAGAATTAAACAAATCTGAGACATTGATGTCTTGTATATAAACAGATAACTTAAATTTGTACGCATTACTGTACATATACCAAACTATTAATTTTAACCTACTAAAATAAAATTACTCTAAAGATATATAAATCAGTGAACCATCTCAGCCCAAGAGTGTTTAGGATAATATTCATCTGTTAAAGTAAATTGGTTTAAACTTATTCTGATCTATCGTTTGAAAACTCTTGATGATAAAAATTCCCTGTATATATATATATATATATATATATATATATATATATATATATATATATATGAAACTGAATAGCATCATTGTACAAAAAAAGTGTAAAGTATGTACAACAATTAATACAACTGGCAAATATATAAAATTCCACAAACCTCTTGTGGTGGAATATCATATGAGAATGTTCTCAAGTCCACACTTCTGAAGGTATCCACACAAGGAAGAACGAAAAACAAACCTGTCAATTAAAATAACAGAAAGTAATTATTTTTGTACTTATTTTTTAAGAATGTTTCTAATTCAAAATGAGGCAACTTCACTGACCATGGTTCCAATATGTTAATCTATCTATGCCTTGGTGGATCGACCAGACATATCAATACTTTTCATTAGCAACATTACTGATTTCATGAGTTTCCTCCCTTAGTATGTAATGTCAACTAACCAACAGCATGTAACAGTGGTGCATTGTACACTAACCAAAAATGGCTGAGGGAATTTAGTTTCAAAGGATACCATTTAAGTTTAATATTGAATGTCTAACTATACACCAGAAAGAAGCCATAATGATTGTAGATTTGAAGGAAATGTGTCTTTGTGCAAACATGGACCGGCAGTGGAAAATCATTTTTTATGAATTCATTCAAGTTCTATGCAACTCTCGTCTCCATCATGGAGAAATGGTGTTTAACTATAAACAACTTAGATTTTTATTTGATGCACCAGACAACTTTAAGAAACATAGCTAATAATACACAAAAACCTCTCACAACACAAACGAAAAGTAATGATACTTTATTTTGTTTTCAGTTTGAAATTTCTGTCGTTTCATAAAAGTAATTGAGAAAACTGAAACTTCTCAAGACAAAATCTCATTATGAGAGTCTTTGGCCATCAGATATTATTGTCATGGTCTAAAAACAAATCATGTAAATACAAAAGAGATGTACAGTAATACAAGCAGGCACAAGGTAGACAGATAAACCAAAGTGACAGATATATAAGTCTCGATTGATAAATAGATGGTGAGATGTGTCCAGTGATACACAAAAAGAAGAAAACCAACCAGACAGATACAGACAAAACGAAAGAAAGGCACGATTTCTTACCTGGTCCAACAGCACCACCTTGCTTGACCCGACCCAACCGAAAAATGACAGCTCTCTCATACTCTTGCACAATCTGTCAGGTAAAATATTTTTAATAAATCTTATGTTAAAACAAATTTTCAATTTTGAAAGAATAAAACTGCTTTTATTTCTGAAGAAACAATATTTAATCTGACCATAATGATGTCAATTCCTCGATACATGTTTACAAACTATGTACTGTTATTTAAAATCCAAGATGAGATGTAATTTAACACATAATGACTGTTAGAACTTTTAGCAATACTCGAAGCTTATTGCTTGTGACTCACAGGTTTTTTCTGTTAAGGGGCAACTATAATTATCTTCCAAATTTCCACTGAAATTCTACAATATTTTCACTTAAGATATTTCAATGTATGTACTCATTATTAGACATTATTATTATTATTATTATTATTATTATTATTATCATTATTATTATACTTTAGAAAATTTAATAAAGTAATCTTGTTTTTTGCAATCGCCTATCTTGTTCATTATCTTTTACAGGTACTATTTGAAAGGTATATTTTTTGTACTAGTAACATTGCCATTCAAGCATACAGACAGCCATATATAGACTGATATCTAAGTAGATGTAGTTACCTTTATGGAACAGATCAGAGAAAATGGGAAGAAGATAACCAGGCAAAGGAAAGACAATCCAATCAAAATATAGCCACAACAGCCGATATCTCCATCATCCACACTGATTAATTTCTCTGTTCTTTCTGTTGGGAAATAAAACATCTCAGTTAGTTAAGAGAAAAAGCTGTAACGATTATCTTAAGGATGTGGGGGCTGGGACAGGTTTTCTAGAATAAGACATACTGGAATTTAATTATAAACTTTTAAAACATACTGGAATTTAATTATAAACTTTTAAGACATACTGGAATTTAATTATAAATTTTTAAACCCTTTCTGGAGTAAAACTATAACTGTCCAATACCAGAAATTAATAGTATGCAACATTCCTTGTTGTTACATAAATGAAACTATGGCAAAAAACACTCTTGGTTGTCACATAACATGAATTATGGCATATAATACTCTTAGTTGTCACATAACAGGAATTATGGCATAGAGCACTCTTGGTTGTTATATAAAAGAAATTATGGCAAATAACACTATTGGTTGTCACATAACAGGAATTATGGCATATAATACTCTTGGTTGTCATATAACAGGAATTATGGCATATAACACTCTTGGTTGTTACATAAAAGAAATTATGGCATATAACACTTGGTTGTCACATAACAAAAATTATGGCATATAATACTCTTGGTTGTCATATAACAGGAATTATGGCATATAACACTCTTGGTTGTCACATAACAGGAATTATGGCATATAACACTCTTGGTTGTCACATTACAGGAATTATGGTATATAACACTCTTGGTTGTCACATAACAGGAATTATGGCATATAACATTCTTGGTTGTCACATAACAGAAATTATGGCATATAGCACTCTCATTTGCCCAGTAACATTGGGGTGTAACATTTCTGATTGTCCAATAACAGATTATTGGCATGTAACACATTTAGTTAGTTCAATATTAGAGATGCATGAACAATAACACTCCTGGAAGACTAATGACATGAAATAAGGACATGTAACACTGTTCAATAGTATGGATTATAGACATGTAATGTTCTTGGTTGTCCAATGACATGTAACACTGTTCGATAGTATGGATTATAGACATGTAATGTTCTTGGTTGTCCAATGACATGTAACACTGTTCGATAGTATGGATTATAGACATGTAATGTTCTTGGTTGTCCAATGACATGTAACACTGTTCGATAGTATGGATTATAGACATGTAATGTTCTTGGTTGTCCAATGACATGTAACACTGTTCAATAGTATGGATTATAGACATGTAATGTTCTTGGTTGTCCAATGACATGTAACACTGTTCAATAGTATGGATTATAGACATGTAATGTTCTTGGTTGTCCAATGACATGTAACACTGTTCGATAGTATGGATTATAGACATGTAATGTTCTTGGTTGTCCAATGACATGTAACACTGTTCGATAGTATGGATTATAGACATGTAATGTTCTTGGTTGTCCAATGACATGTAACACTGTTCGATAGTATGGATTATAGACATGTAATGTTCTTGGTTGTCCAATGACATGTAACACTGTTCAATAGTATGGATTATAGACATGTAATGTTCTTGGTTGTCCAATGACATGTAACACTGTTCAATAGTATGGATTATAGACATGTAATGTTCTTGGTTGTCCAATGACATGTAACACTGTTCGATAGTATGGATTATAGACATGTAATGTTCTTGGTTGTCCAATGACATGTAACACTGTTCAATAGTATGGATTATAGACATGTAATGTTCTTGGTTGTCCAATGACATGTAACACTGTTCAATAGTATGGATTATAGACATGTAATGTTCTTGGTTGTCCAATGACATGTAACACTGTTCAATAGTATGGATTATAGACATGTAATGTTCTTGGTTGTCCAATGACATGTAACACTGTTCAATAGTATGGATTATAGACATGTAATGTTCTTGGTTGTCCAATGACATGTAACACTGTTCAATAGTATGGATTATAGACATGTAATGTTCTTGGTTGTCCAATGACATGTAACACTGTTCAATAGTATGGATTATAGACATGTAATGTTCTTGGTTGTCCAATGACATGTAACACTGTTCAATAGTATGGATTATAGACATGTAATGTTCTTGGTTGTCCAATGACATGTAACACTGTTCAATAGTATGGATTATAGACATGTAATGTTCTTGGTTGTCCAATGACATGTAACACTGTTCAATAGTATGGATTATAGACATGTAATGTTCTTGGTTGTCCAATGACATGTAACACTGTTCAATAGTATGGATTATAGACATGTAATGTTCTTGGTTGTCCAATGACATGTAACACTGTTCAATAGTATGGATTATAGACATGTAATGTTCTTGGTTGTCCAATGACATGTAACACTGTTCGATAGTATGGATTATAGACATGTAATGTTCTTGGTTGTCCAATGACATGTAACACTGTTCAATAGTATGGATTATAGACATGTAATGTTCTTGGTTGTCCAATGACATGTAACACTGTTCAATAGTATGGATTATAGACATGTAATGTTCTTGGTTGTCCAATGACATGTAACACTCATGACTGTCAAATTATGTGGATTAAACACAACACACTTGATTGTGTAATTATGTTGAATAATGATGACACACTTGATTGTCAAATTACGTGGATTAATAATGACACACTTGATTGTCAAATTACGTGGATTAATAATGACACACTTGATTGTCAAATTACGTGGATTAATAATGACACTTTTGATTGTCAAATTAAGTGGATTAATAATGACACTTTTGATTGTCAAATTAAGTGGATTAATAATGACACTTTTGATTGTCAAATTACGTGGATTAATAATGACACTCTTGATTGTCAAATTACGTGGATTAAACACAAGTAACATTCTTAATTGTCCAAAAAAGGATTAACAATAAGAAACATTACTGGTTGTCCAATAATATGGATTAACCATTCAAGATGTGATACCCATGTACTTAGTGCATGTGAAATAGTGAAATGGCTAGAAGAGCAAACGCTTTACCCCGATGTATGCCATGTTTCTATCATATTACCAGCCATTTGTATTAGATGCAGTGTGAACAATATATATATAATTTTCATTTTCTGTAAATGAGCTGTATATCATTCTTCTCTCATCAAACATCTGAACCAGAGGAACAGGTTTAATTACAGTTTAAGATATTTAACCTTCATACACAAAACAAAAATATGCACTCATGCATTATCAGATAGATATTTACTTTCTAGATAACATGATGTACCTTTTAACAAGTGTTTAGAAAAAGAAGTTATTCTTACATAAATGTAAATAATCAATATTAACTGGTATGGAGGAAGGCTGCGGGATAATGATTTGCATTTACATAATTAATATGTATTGACATTGAAGGTTGACACTAAATAATCGGCCTAATTCAGGTTTCATTTCAAACCTTTGGACTGTCCATTCAGCCATGCAAACTAAGTCTTCTATCTGAAAAATAGATGTGCAAAGATGTGACTTGAGGTACACCATCTTGACTGGGAACAGCGTTTGTGTGATAGGTCTGAAAATCGTGCATATGAAAAAAAATACAATAAATGACAAAGAGATAGAAAACAGGTAATTTCCGTTTTCACACTTATCTTAGTCAAAGATATTTGGAAGCCATGAGACGTTACATTAAGCGAAACCAGTAAAGAAAGAAAATCGATGAAGGAACACGATAAAATTTCAATATATTCTTCATGGATGCAAGCAGAAAAAGTATTCATATTTTAAATTTAAAAGCCATACGCAAATATAGTAACTATATATCCTCTACAACTTCGACATCTACAAATTATGAAACAATTTGGTTACCTGACAGTGTAAAAAGGAGGAATCACCGAAAAAATAACAGTAAACTCAATCACATGGTGAAATACGCTAAAATAGAATCATTCCAAAAACACAAGTTCATATTTTACACAAAGTAATGTTTTTCAAATAAAAAGTCAACTTGATCAAGTAATCACCGTTGTGAATGCTGTCATTGTGTGTGACCGGTACATGACATTATAAGATAGGAACTGTATGCTTATTTGCAATAGCGACTACTGAAATATCTGAATTGTTTTTTTTAAAAATACAAATAATTGTCAAAAGGGACCGAAAGTGTTCCGACTGACATAGTATATATAAGATACACCATGGTCGTCTGACATGTTCCGAATGGCAAACTACCGTTGTTAGAAAGTTTAGTGATAACTGTCCCACGTGTCTTAGGGATAAATAATAAATGTACTTTTTG
Source organism: Unio pictorum (assembly GCA_030141615.1). Lineage (NCBI taxonomy): Eukaryota > Metazoa > Mollusca > Bivalvia > Unionida > Unionidae > Unio > Unio pictorum. Next base: position 12,228,842 of record JARLTB010000029.1, on the reverse strand, counting down.
TCATAATTCTATTTGACAAAATGAAGATAAAACTTCAAATTTATTTGGATAAGCCTGTAGGATGGTAATGGCGGGAGCAGAAACAGATTTTTACTCAGTAGAGGTTATATTTTCGAATACAACTCACTGAACATCCCATCAATTCATTTACATTAGTATGTATCTACATACATGTTTTGTCTAAAATGATGCACAAATACTCTCTCTCTCTCTCTCTCTCTCTCTCTCTCTCTCTCTCTCTCTCTCTCTCTCTCCACATTTATAACACAGATACAAAACCAGAAGCGGCAGTAGTATAAAAGAAACAATCCAACAGCTTGCGATACGTTCAACTAAAAGGGATAAATAGAACAATAAATGAAAATTAATTTTTAATCAGGCGGATGGAGTATCCGATAACACAAAAATAAATACGTTGCGACAGAAGCTCTGAAAATTAAACTTAAAGAAATCATAAATATTAACCTGATATATCACTACTGTTTAATCTTTAAACATAATAAATCCGTCCATATTGGTTGTAATATAGGTTGTATTCGTTATTATAGCCATGCCATGTCAATCTCCTCTTCGAATGAGCCAAATAGAAGTTCTGATTCATTGAATGTCAATGCAGACGTAACTGTCAAATTATTAATTACTCTCTAGTTCATTTGTCCTTAACACTAAACCGGTTATATATTTTCTGAAATCACAAGTACGTTTCCAAAAATAACACAACAAATGTTTTACTTAGTCAAAATGTAAAAAATGTCTTCCTTTACTTATTTATTTCTCACAAAGTCGCAGTAAAACGATGTAGGTAAATATGACGAGATGACGAAATGGGTCGTAGCATTTTACGTCACAGGTCGTACCATTTGACATAATTAGAGTAAGTTGTCCGTCTCGTTGCTTTATTACTACTGACATTTGGATAAACTGGAAATTTAAAGGAGAAGTAAAGGGTTTATTCTATAATTGCTTCAACATTCAAGCAAGCGGTTCATTGATGAAGCAGAGCAACTATACGCCATGACATATCCCAGGATTTTCTACTCTTAGAAAGTGAGAGATGCTTACTCGGACAATATTACCGTTAATTATATCACTAAATACTCACATATCTTTTGTTTTGAAATACATACATACATAAATACATACCGGTACATACATACATACATACATACACACACACACACACACACACACACACACACACACACACACACACATACATACATACATACATACATACATACATACATACATACATACATACATACTCTCCCAGTGTTCTACTAGTATCCCTGACATAGAGATTCAGACAGACATACAGATATATAAAGATAGTTTTAAAAATGTGCAAAAATGTACTTACTTCTGTTTTCCATGGTACTCATCTCTCTTGTCTGAAAAGAAAATTGCACAGTGAAAATGACGTTGATGACACTGTCACCATAATATTTCTCCACAAGTGACAAAAGTGGAACATGTTCCCACAAATCAATATTATACCAATGAGTTCTGCAACTCGAAAGCTTTTGCAGAAGCTGTCATCGATTTACAGAGAAACGTGATCTTGTATCACCAATGACAACGCGTTTATTACACCCGATACTGAGACAACGCGGTGCCGTTTATTCTTCCTTTCAAGTTTACTAGAACTGCGAAAAACGACAGATCAGGGCTAATGCTGTTTGTTGCACAGGTTACTGCTAACAAACTGCATAGACTAAGATCTGCCTGAGCATTATGCGACGGCAGATCTGGTTCTGTGCAAAGTTAGCTTACTCTTGTGGGTAAGTAATGTCGGTAAAAAAAAAATTAAAAAATTTAAAAAATTAAAAAATTCTCACTTCGCATTTGTGTAGATCAGCCATGAACTATAACATATTCTTACAGTAACGACAATACAGCAGATTAACAGTAATAATACCGTCAATACTGAAAGGGAAAGGAACAAATAAAGCACACAACACTCTACATAGCAAAATACATAAATACGGATATAATCTAATAGAGAACAAATAAAGCACACAACACTCTACGTAGCAAAATACATAAATACGGATATAATCTAATAGAGAACAAAATACACTGCAATAAATTTAAAACATATTTATCTGTTGTAAAAGATTCACATACATGCACCATGCATACATATATATATATATATATATATATATATATATATATATATATATATATATATATATATATATATATATGAGCAACATTGTGACAAATAAAAGGTAAGTGCAAACAAGAGACAAATAAGATAAGACCCATAGAAAAGACAAAAGAAAACGACAAATTTAACAAACTTTGAATGATTATGGATCTAATAAAAATACTGTGTCAAAACTATTCATATATTACGGAACTTACTGGTTTAAACTTCATATATATATAAAACCTTATACTTTTCGATTTAGGTTAGAATAAAATGTTTTGAATAACCTAAATCCATTAATTCTGAATAGATCCCTATTATACTTTGGTAATAACCTAACATAACTATTATTATTTGGTTTCTTTACCATTATTGATTTCAGGTTTGTAAAAATGTGCATCAGATTTGCAAAGCTGTGTATTGGATCTATAATATTTTAATATGTACTTAATTGATCGGGAATTTGTAAAACACCCTAGCTTGATTATAGATGAACGCGTGTATTACAGCTCTGTCAACGTTTTATGTACATGGATAATGTGAAAATTCATTTCTTTTCTGTAGCCATGACTTTTTAGGAAAAAGACATCGATTCAAAACCGTACTCAAAAAAAGTAATAGGGAGGTGGAATCTGCATAACCTTAGCACTATTATTAGCTCACCTTTAACAATTTTTCAGTCATATCGCAACGATGTCTGCTGTGTGGCAGTTTATAGTGATGTCTAGCACTGAGGCGTCATGCCACAGCCATGTAATGTAGCATGATGTCTCAGTCACATTATCCCGCCACCAGTCCGACCAGACCTAACACTAACCTCTTAATGTTGACACCAAGCGAGACAGCTGTTATTACCATTGTTTTAAAAAGAAAAAAATTTGGTATGACTCAGTCGGGGATCGAAGCCACGACCTCCCGGAACTTAGGAACACGGGAAAAACACCAAGAAAACAAACGTTTTTACTTATCAGAAAGTGGATTATAAGCTTATATCATGACAACAGAAACAAACTAAATAAAATCCTTTTAATGATAAATTCTGGGATCATTATTTGACTTTCATCGTAGCAAAAGGAAAATGTTTGAGAGTACAAATTAGATTTAAGCAGAACAACATTTATCCAGCAGTTTTTTTTTCTATTATTTAAAAGCGACGGTCGTCTGTCTTCCTTTATGATTTATATCATAGATCTACTGCATCTATCCCAGGTTCTGACACCAGTTTTTCCGTGACCGTGACTGACAGCGAAATATTTCTTTCTTTCTTTACTCTTTGGTTTAATGTTACAAATAAATAATCCTTGTGGTATCACAAAAATGCGCACGTAAGGTGTTATCAGCGGCATCGAATATCCTGTTTAATGATAGTTCGGCTTGCCAAGTATGTGTAAATTCCAATGTCTCATAAAGTGTGTTCAATACTATTCTTAAATGAGGATTTCAAAATAGTTGTGACTTTTGTTCAGTTATCGTAAACATACATATTTCGCCCACCTGAATAAGATGCAGTTTATGTTTACTCTTTGGAATGTCTTTAGAATAAATTTAGCGCCAAGATGCGAACGGAACATGGACATAATTGTAATAAATCTTAAAGGCATGTACATAATATTGTTTGGTTTTATTAGATGCCTGTACTGCTGATTTTAACTTGCCAGCTTGAGACAGCCAGTGCAAACATTTTCTTTACACGGGGTTTTGTCGTTTGTCCTGACCTAAATTCTTATGTGCTATAAATTTTATGTTTCAAAACTACTCTTGTAAACCAAAAGTAAAAAATATAACAAGAAAAAATTTAAAACTTGGGCTAAAATAATTTCGTGTTATTGTCGCTACATTTAAGTCCTTAATGTAAAAAATGGCATTATATTAAAATTGTATTAATTCTCAAAGCCATGGGGCTGCTTGTTTTTAGCGCAAAACGACTTATCTTTAGATGATGCTTAAACACTTGGACAAAAGTTCTTTCCCTACTGACACAACACAGCAGCCTACAAGAGTCGATCTTGGCAGGAATCAAACCTAAAACGGCCTGATTGTTAATCTAAGGACTGAGACGACTTGACTTCACAAATGGATCTAAAGGGATTAATACCGAACAAATAACCATTTAAAAAAAAAAATGAACAGACCTTTACCAACCTACAACCCGTGTGGGTCGATCGTTGTTTATTCAAAATTCCAAACGACCACTCTCAAACGTAATGTTATGATCTATTATCTAATAAGGTCTTAGATGCCAATTTTAATCACAAAACAGCATTTTCCACTGAATAATTTTATTTTAAAAAAATTACATTTGGGATTATGCATATTAGAAGACAAGTTATCTTTAAAAGTTGGATTTCTTATTTTAAGGTACCAAAGACCCAGACGAGTCTCTATGTCCTGTTCACAAGTTTTATGGTTTACAAGACCCATGATGAAGAAAAATGAAACCTCAAGGGAAAAAGGGGGGGGGGGGGGGAGAAGGAAAATATCACTATAATGGCCATCTATTGCGCACGAAAAGGATGTGAATTTAAAATTAATGTGTAACACGTGGGGAGGGGACTCGAGAAGTCCACGCTATCCCCACCTACTAATAACGATGAAGGTGGGGCAGGGTAGGGGTGCACTGGCTGCAATTCTACTTGTGGAGTTTTCTTCTTCTTTCTTGGTAAATTATAAGATCCATTGCAGGTGGGGAAGAGATTAAAATCGACCGAATTATGTCTCAATATTGTTGTTATAGAATCTTCATACTCCATTTGTGTCCCACGGAAATGTTTTTCACGCGATGTTTACCTAATTGTGTGGGCCGATAAATCAGCCCTTCACTCGTAATTATGTTAATTTTCACATACTGTCCATCAGTATCAACACGGATTTGGGGGGCTGATTTATCGGACTACTATTTATTATGCTATGCAGTAGTCTTGATGTTACAAGTGTAAGAAAATTCAGTGATTATTTTCCTTTACTATTTGCATAAATATTGCGTCCAGTATTAAAAAAGACCGCAACTGTGCGGCAGACGGCACAGTCCTTCTACCGTTAACTTCAATTGTTACGGTACATTTAGCCATGATACCGCTCCAGTGGCCTAGTGGTTAGAGCGTCCGCAGCGGAAGCGGGAGGTCGTGTGTTCGAACCCCGACCGAGTCATACCAAAGACTTTTAAAAATGGTACTAAAAGCTGCCTCGCTTGGCACTCAGCATTAAGAGGTTAGTGTTAGGAATGGTCGGCCTGGTTTCAGGATAATGTGACTGGGTGGGACATGATGCTACATGTCTTCGGCATGATGCTCAAGTGCTAAACATCACTTAAAACTGCTCCACCGCAGACATCGTACCGATATAACTGAAAAATTGTTAAAGCTACGTTAAAAATATCCTAATCCTAATCAAACATTTAGCCTCCCTTCAATGCCGGATTACACAATAAGCACATAAATCACACGCTTATGGCACGAAGAAAAAAAATAAAAATCATTTACTGATGATAAAACTGATTTCAATGATAAACGAGTGTTTTGATTGGAATGATGAGAACACTGGTATTTTCCGACGTAGCCTCATCTTGATTTATTGTGCGATGTAGGAGTATTGCTACTAATTAACAATACATAACCCACTCCCAGTGCACACGACACTATTACATAACGACACTTTACACCAAAACGAAGATTCCTTTAGCTGACAAAGTTGTGACAAAAACAACGAAACATAACTAGTTTGATGCTATGTCTGCGTTCGTCAACGCACGTTTTTAATTACTTCCACCGCCATTTTGCAAATGATCTCCAGCAATTTCGGCCAGGCCTCACGTGAGGCCAAGGTACCAGCATAGATATTAGAGGACATTGTGGCTATTAAGAAAAAAATATCTTAGATCATGAGTAACACCCAGTTATAATACATATATTTAAATATTTCTTACCTGATCAGATCAATCAATATATTCGTACTGCTTCTCTTGTCGCAGGTTAAATTATTTTATGTGTGTGATCATTGGGTGTTATTTATATGTAAACATCACAAGATCTTTCGTCTATTTTTAGACCACGAGTCACGAGGTATTCCTATTGAACTCGACTGGTATTTTCCTGATCTTGTACAAAAGCAGTTCAGTATTCAAGGCTAACTTACGTCACGTGTTAAATGGTAAAGTTAAGCAATAACTACGATTTTATCGATACGGCTGTTGTTGTTGTATGGTTTAACACCATTTTTCAGCACAAGATACATGACGGCCAGTATAAATGGTGTAGGAAGTACCAGGGAAAACCCCGGAAAGAACCTCCGAGCCACGAGAAGCTACTGTCGAATGTGGTTATGTGTGAAACACATTAACACATTAAATTCAATATGTAATTCTCTGTTTAAAGAAGACTCGAACTATATTGTAAAAGATGTACTACTGGGGGTGGCGGGGAATCCTTTGCCTATTTAATAACAAATATGTGTAACAGTCGGCGTTTTATAGTCTTTACTGTAATTGATGAAAGTTCGTGAAACACTCAAATCAACGACGTCAGACCCCCCCCCCCCCCGCCCCCATAATGACTACATTACACAACTGATTTTTTTTTTTATCAAGTGTATTTTTCAAATAGGAAAACAACTAATTTCCAATAAAAATGTAATGGTTGCTAGAACTATCAGCTGATCACGAAACAATGTAGACTAACAGTCAAAATATCAAAAAAGGTGGAGACAAATTTCTTGATCTAATCCAAAGCTCAGATTCGTTAGGTATGTACATTAGTAACAGTCAAATTTAAGAGTCTATATAACAAGACATGGGTGTCTACTTTAATTTATTTTAGTTACCTAAATAATTTATTTTATATTTACTTTGCAATTATGCTTAATGCATTAACGATTTCGTTAGTTAAAGCATTTTAAGATACACATAGCTAATGCTTTAATTTTAGTATTTAAAGGAGAGTTTAAATTTTTCGCATTATTCTACAATAACAATTTCTTCACATCTAATATTTCATCTACTATGCATTTTCATGAATTTGAAATATTTATACATGTACCTGTTAGTTCCTGTTCTTTGAGAAGATTTGTTTGCAAATCCCAATTGTGTAAATGTACAAGTTAGAGGTCGTTTTGATTGTTGGATATGTTGTAATTAAGAAGCTTGGTTTGAGTGATCATTGGTATCTCCTCATATCAAGCCTATTCAATTATAAAAATGTATGTGAACTCATCTATCTGATGAACTTATATGCGTTTCGTCGGCTAAATATAATCTCCCCACCCCACTCACCCAATACCACATACAATACAACTTAAAGAAGTCATCAATTCAGACGCCAACCAAAGAAAACAACTCTTTAATGTCGCAACAGTCACAGGACAAGTTGTTTCCCTTGATCTTCTGCTGTCGTGTTAATTCACGTCAACATTATCTACTAGAATCCCAAAACGATAAAAACCGTTTTCTGCCCAAGATTATGCTTTGTATGAATAAAGGCAATCTTCTCAAAAGTAAACCACCCACCCACCCCCAATTTTCACGGCCAGTAATCAGTAATAAGCCGAGTAGTTGTCAAGTCACACAGATACAGAAAGTTGGTGATATTTTCCCTGTATACCAGTCAAGTCACAAGGATACCAAAAGTTGGTGATACATGTATTTTCCCTGTATACCAGTCAAGTCACACAGATACAGAAAGTTTGTGATATTTTCCCATGTATACCAGTGACTGCAAGCAAGGATAAAGGTCAACGGTATGAGAAGGATACCCGAATGCCAGACCTGATACAAAAAAAGTCTACATCTTCATCATTGAAGAGCATTTCCAGTAATCTAGGTGATTGCTGAATATTCAATTTATTGCTGTATATTGTATTTCACTCTTTCATCTTGAATCAATATGCAGCGCCGGTGCAAGGCATTTTTGTGTCCTATGCCAGATCAGATATCTGGCGCCCCCCCCCCCCCCCTCCCTTTCCACTCACGCCCTCCCACACCCGCCCATCATGAAATAAACCCTTAGCCCAACGCCCTAGGCGATTGCCTAGTTCGCCTAGCGGAAGCGCCGGCCCTGTCAATATGTTTAGTATGCATACAAAAGTCTGACTCTGTCATGATTTAATCAAGTTTATTGCATAATTTGTCTTTAGCAAATAAAATCTGATTGGTGTCTATGGTTATCGTATCACAAAGTGACAGAGAAATAAAGTACCTAACAGCCAAAAACCGTTACATTTGTTTAGTGGTGAAATAGGGGTAGGTACCCATCTCTCTCTCTCTCTCTCTCTCTCTCTCTCTCTCTCTCTCTCTCTCTCTCTCTCTCTCTCTCTCTCTCTCTCTTCGATAATCCTAAAGGTTGTCGGAGAGAAACAATTTCTCTCTGTACATAATCGGAATACCTTCAGTATTTACGCACCATATCTAGTCTGCTAATAATATGGAGGCAGACATTACCGGACTTTAAATTATTATGATAAGATACTAATTTAATTTCCAGTTTAAATATCGAAATTTAGGTGAATTAAGGCATCAGCTAAACAAGTTACGGCTTAGGACTTCACACTCTTTAAGGGGTCTCTCAAAAATTCAGATTTTATTTTCATAATATATATATATATATATATATATATATATATATATATATATATATATATATATATATATATATATATATATATATATATATATATATAATATAATATAATATAATATAATATAATATAATATAATATAATATAATATAATATACTAATATAGTATACTCACTATTCTATCTATGCTATATAGTTTGTATAAATTACTTAAATTACTCTGTAATAATTAGCCACACATTGCCAAGTTCAATTGTTACACAACCTTATTCTTTGTTTACAACTACTAAATAAGGCCTCTCTGAACAAATGAACCTCTGCAAAGTAGTAGAATCGGTACCCAGACAGACTAAAACCCTGATTCTTTCCTGACGTTGATGACTCACTGTCCCTCTGGACTGAAAAGCTGACGAAATCTCTCTGTTGTTATTAACTTTCACTAAATAGAGTTTAATTTGGTAGGTGTGTTTCTTCAGAATTAACATTATATCTAAATCGATGGATAAAAGGTCACGAACTGTTAGCGTTTGCTCGCAAACCGGTTTATCGATTGCCCGGTAATTGGTATACCTCGATGATTGTCACAAAGTAACAAATGCAATCCATTAAATTAATGAAATACAGAGTTTATACAGCAATGAAATGATAAAGAATTAAATCTGAAAACTGAAAACGCACATATGTTTGAATGAAATATTTTAGAAATAAAATTAAATTAAAACTAATTTTGGAATCCCAGATTGAACACAACCCAGATTTTAATGAGACTAATATAGCTATTTGTTCTCTCATAAAATATGCAAAACAAATTTGGTTAATAGTTCATTCAAGACACGAGCTCTGATACATAATTAATAACACTCGACATAAAAATTGTGGATATATCTCTAAACTCATATAAGGCAATCGATAAGGATGACCAGACACCAGGGCCGGTGCAAGAGTATTTGGTGCCCTAGGCGAACCTGTCGTACTGCGCCCCGGCAACTAATTATTTAAGTAATATTAACTTTTACCAAAGGAATACTATACTGCTGTTTGTTTTTTTTCGTATTTACATTCAAAATAATCTTTAGGATCTACACGTTTATATAATGTAATTTCAAAACTTTATTTTTAGCGCTTTTGCTTTAGCAAATGTAGAAACGAGTTCCATCAGTTGAATGTCTTGAGCAGTATCATGTTCAATTGACAAAGTAGCTAGTCCAACAAGTCTTTCTTGTAGCATGGACGTTCGCAAATATGTTTTTATCAGTTTCAGCTTTGAGAAGCTTCGCTGAGCACTAGCCACAGAAACTGGAAGTGTCAAGAGGATTCTCAGAGCAATAACAGTGTTGGGGACACTATCTGTTAAATTATTTTTTTTCAATATAAAGTTTAGTACATCCTGTGGCAATGTACACCTTGCAACTCGTCTTGAAATGGCTTTCAGTTCACTGCTTGGATCAATTGCATCAATATCTTTGGAGTCTCCATGTTGCAATGCTTTCTCAAGATTCAAGCAATGTTCCATGACTTCCTTGTTAGTTTTATTCTGCAAACTGTGAACATCATAGAGGAAACCAAACACCGAACTAATATTTTGCATCAGAGTGAATCTTTCTTCAACTGACTGTATTGCAGTGTCAAGAACAGCGAAGTAAAAGTTTACTTTGAATTTGTCTTTTGGATCCTGAATAGGTTCGTCATCTCCTTCGTATGCAAATTGTTTCTTCTTTCTTCGGATGCCGGTTGGTTCCGGTTCGAAAAATGCTGGTATCTCTAAATTGACTGCAATTTCAGCTGCATCTAACAGTGTTTTCTCAAACTCCGTGTCATTTCTGCGGTTTACGAGAAACTTCTTTGTTTCATTCAGATGATTGATGGCACCATGTATATCTAATTCTTTTGCCTGAAGTTGTTTACTAGTCATGTTGATCTCAAACAACACATCAAACCACACGACCAGAGAAACGACAAACTTAAAACTAGTAATGGCTTTTGCAATAACCCGTTCATATCTGTTCGTGATGTATCACCAGAAGCTCCTGTTAAATCTGTGTCATCCGCAATCTCTGCCAGAGCATCGTAGATATCACCAAGTTGATAACGAAGAGGTTTCAAAGCATCAATTCGACTTTCCCATCTTGTTTCACTCAGTGGTTTAACAGTGAGATTCGAAACATGTCAATTTAAAACTTCCCAACGACGAGTTGAGGCAGAAAAGAATACATAAACACGTTGCACTAGATCAAAGAAGGCTGTTGCTTCTAAGCAATATTTTACAGCATCATTAACAGCCAAATTCAATGTATGTGCACAGCAAGGAACAAACAATGCTCGGGGATTGACTTCTAAAATTCTTCGTTGGACACCATTGTCTTTTCCCTTCATATTGCTCCCATTGTCATATCCTTGGCCGCGTAAATTTTCAATAGATAAGGACATCTCTTCTAACTGCCAAAGAATAGTTTCAGTCATGCCGGCACCAGTTGTCTCCTTTAAAGGCACAAACCCTAAGAAATGTTCCTTTACAGATGCTGCTGCTGCAATCTCATTTTCTGGGTTAGAAATCACATCCACAAAGCGAATGATCATGGTCATTTGTTCAACATGACCAGCATCTGGTGTGCAATCTAGAATTATTGAAAAGTACTTAGCATCACGAGCAGATGCTAGAATTTTTTGTTTGATTGCATTGGATAAAAGCTGAATCAGTTCATTCTGTATGTCTTTGCCTAGATAAAGTACATGTGTCTCATTGTCTCTATTCTTTCGAAGATGCTCATCCATAAGTGGGTCAAACAAAGCAAGAAATTTCACAAATTTCAGGAAGTTCCCGTTATCAGAAGTGTTCAGTTTCTCATGTGTTCCACGAAAAGAAAGATTTTGCATACCAAGCACTCTAACTAAGGCAATCAGCCGTTTCAGGATTTGCTGCCAATATTGTTCTTCTTTTTTAATGAGATGCAAGTGTTCGGCATCAATTGTTGTCATGTGTCGTAGTCGCAGCTCAAGTTCCTTCCATGACTGAAAATTCGCTAGATGTTCAATGCTTTTCTCATGCCCTGATATAATTGCGGACATGTTTTTCCAATCATGTGAACCTTTATCAGAAAGAGATGACGCACATATTGTGCTACTGGTAAACAGCTTGCAGCAGAAGCAATAAACAGAGTCATTACTTACAGAATACTGCAGCCAATGTCTGCGAATTTCTTCTCCATTCACAAGCCTGCGATTGTAATCAATTTTCGAGAATTTTCTTTGCATACTGTCTTTAGGAAAATCAAACTGCTCAACTTGTTCTGGTCCATGTTCTACCAAAATTTGTCGCATATGATCATCAAATTCGGTCCAAGTAGCCGGATCGCCATAGTTAACATATAAACCAGTAAACTTGTCGATGTTATGCCCTTAAGATTTTGTTTCTTGGTGCGTACTGTGCATTTCATTTTGTAGCTCAAACTCTTCTGAGACTGTCATCTCGTCGGATTTCTCTGCTTCCTTGTCTGCTTCAGCTTGATTGTTTAACTCCTTAGGACCATCTGTGTCTCTGTGCGGTGTAGATAGATACTTTAGCAATGAGTCTCCTTGTTTTGTAACGTATTTGTCATGTTGAGCCCGTCGTTTACGATACTGTGCACCAGACAATCGTTTTCTCTCTGCCATGGGGTATTGAAATAATGACGGAAACTGCAAAATAAAATGTTATTACGATTTACTGTTTTGTTTTGAATTTCGAAATGACGTCACCGGATGTGGCGGTATTTGCCAGTAACGTAAGTAAGTAAATTAGTGATTACATTTATACTATACAATTCGTTTCATCTAGCGGGAAAACTGTATTATTATTCGATCCATTTATTACTAAAGGCGGCAATATTTTACTATTTTTATTTTTTACGTAGCTCTTTGTGCCGCCCTAGGCGGCCGCCTAGTTCGCCTAGTGGTTAAACCGGGCCTGCCAGGCACATCTAGCCCCTTTTATTTGATCAGATTCCAGCTACAGCCAGTCATTATACGTATACTTTTATTTCATCTGACCAATTATAGTGTCAGCCAAATTCAGGGAACATATCGCCGTCTTGCTTGAAATAGATTCATTCCATTGAAATATTTCCGATTTTTGACATAATATACCCATAAGATAAAAAATTGTTTTCCTCTTTGTCTCTGTATCTGTCCTAGCCTCCGAATTTTAACATGAAGCTATATTTTAATTTGTAACGTCTTGCAATGAAATCTTTCTTTTCTAACTAATATGTGCAAATGCATAACTGCACATAACTCTTGAGATACGGTGCAGCAGCAAAATAGATTCACATTTTCATTTTAATGATGAGCCTTGCTGGAAGCCATGATGGTACGTACATTAAAGAAAGAAAATGGCTATTTTCCAATTTTGGAACAGACTCCAATAAATAGGTCGGTTATACCCTGTTATCCCTTGATTAATTTTGGCTATTAAAAATAAGCTACAAGCTATTATTATTTTTTTATGCGGGGCTTGGAGGGTGGGAGGCAAAATTGAGAGACCACCAATGAATTTTCAAGATGCGAATGTTGTACCTGAACATCTACAGTTGTAAAATAGATCGAATTTCTTACCTTTGTATCTATTTTTAAGATTGTATATTTTATTCTAGAATTATTTCGGGATTAGCACACAACACAGTTATTGGGAACACCTCCTGAGTACAACTAATGAATGCATTGTATGTTTAGAAAATATGTTCATCAAGCAGCGAGTAAAATCAAATTAATTATTTAATAACTTTCTAATGTTTAGTGTGTGTGTGTGTGTGTGTGTGTGTGTGTGTTTAATTCTGATTTTTAAAGTAACTTTAACAAATTGTTTTCAGTCATATCACTATGATGTCTGCAAGTGAGGCAGTTTATAGTGATGTCTAGCACTGGGGCATCTTGCCGCAGAGATGCTGCATCATGTCCCACCTAGTCACATTATCCTGACTCCAGTCCGAGCAGTCCTAACAGTACGTTTTAATGCCGAATGCCAAGCGAGGAAGCTGTAAGTACCATTGTTATAAGTCTCCTGTATGATTCGGTCAGTGTGCGAACCAGCGTCCCTTGCATGCGATGCAGATGGTCTAACCACTAGGCCACCGAATGGGGTCTTACTAATGTGGAAACTAAGCACAAACCACACGGAAACTACTGTACATACACCTGAGTACGTTAGTTATTTTCCTGACTGTAAACAGTGTCGTCCCGAATATAATATTACAGTATATTATTCTAACAATGATCAGTAGAATGAAGTGTGTATACCCTTATACTCTGACTAATGAAATATGCAGATCGGTGTAAATTGTATTTATATGTGGGCTCGACTTGATGATATACATGGCACATGTAGTAAGTGCTCTCAACAGAATTTCAGAATCAGAAGTCTTGTACTCTTCACTCTCAGAATTCAAAAGCCTTATGTTATTCTCTGAGTAGTGTGCTTAACTTTAGATTCATCAATTAGCATACATATATCTTCCGGAAATATGGCTGCTGTCGCTTAACCGGCTTGAAGATTCTAACCCGTGTTTTTTGTGTTGTTTTTCATGATATTTTTTTTTGTTGTCTACTTCGACCACCAACACTCAACCATAACGATTTAAAGAACTACCGTCCAGTTTTTGATCTCCTGTTTATATTTTAAAAATATATTAGAAAAAGTTGTTCTGACCCAACTTGTTTCCCATCTGAATCTTTTTAGCAATGTAAAGTCTGCATATCGCCATTGCCACAGTACAGAAACTACTCTCCTGAAAGTAGTTAATTACATTCTCTCTGCTTTGGATAGCTGAAACACCAGTCTTCACCCTCCCTGATTTGTCTACAGCATTTGAAAATATACCATGATATATTACTTCACTGTCTCCAGCATGTATCTGGCATTCATAATACAGCCTTACTCAAGTCCTATTTAGTCAACTAGACACAAATTGTATCTGCAGACTACACTCCAGTCTAGTTGATCTATGGTGTGATGTTCCACATGGGTCTGTTATTGGACCTGTTTCACTTCATTCTATACACACAGTCGCTCTCAAGTGTCATATATCATCATCCAATATCTCAACAATTGTACGCTGATGACACCCAAATTTACAACTATAGCTACCCAACTGAAGTGGATGCTACCATCCCAGGAGTGGAGAGATGCATTTCTGATTTAGAAACTTAAAAAAACTTCAAACGACAGCTGATCGGATCATCCTATGAGTACCACGATCAGAGCACACCTCCCAGCTGCTCTTTATCCTACACTGGTTATCAATTCGATCCAGAATTAAACACAAAACTTGTTCTTTATGCTACGTTTCACTGACGGACTCCAGTCCAACATACATCTCTGACCTCACCCATGTGTATACACGAACAAGATACTTACGCTCCTTATCTGACAATCGTATGCTTATTATTTCCATATGAATACGAAGTCATATAGACAACATTCGTTTGCATACCAAGACCCAATTTCACACTGAAATTAGATACAACGACACAGTGATACCCTTCAAGAGTGCTCTTAAAACTCATCTTTTTTGACTGCAAGAACAAACTTTAAAACCTAATAATGTTTCCAACCTTAAATATTTTCAGCACTTTTTATGTCTTCTATTTTCATGTTTTCCTTTTGGTTTATTTTGAATTCATATCATTATATATGTTGTAAAGCGCTTAGATCTTATAAAGATTATACAAAGTCAGCATTATTATTACATGAAACTTATGAGATTTTTATAGTTCAGATTTTATCAAAACCATTTGGACATTAGCTGTTTGTTTGGTTAATACGGTTCGTTGG
This sequence comes from Unio pictorum, assembly GCA_030141615.1. Classification (NCBI taxonomy): domain Eukaryota; kingdom Metazoa; phylum Mollusca; class Bivalvia; order Unionida; family Unionidae; genus Unio; species Unio pictorum. The sequence goes on along the minus strand of JARLTB010000029.1, from coordinate 12,213,318 downwards.
TGAAACCATTTGAAAATTACCATAGCAGTTTCATTTCAGATAAAATCATAGTCGTACACATGGCAGAGCTCTCAATAATCAGAAACAGTCATAATGCTAACAACCGAGCGTAAGACAAGAAGTTTTTTAGAGAGAGTATCACGTGCGTTTTTCTTTGTCCGCACCCAACTCCACGTTCTATATTAGCCGACATAGTTAAAATCAAATTTATTACTATTTTGATTGAAAGTTAATTATATTTTATATCGACTCTGTTAATTATTTGTTGGAGCATTTACGGTTTACATCAATCGATTCCGACCTGTGTATTGACACTATCTTTCTAGAATGTGATTGCTGCTAACATATAATCATTTTACGTCTCATCGGAGGTTTTTTTTTTTGGCTAATACTAGCACATCCCAAATATAAATTATACTAAATCTCACAGGTGGTTTCTAGGCAATGTCCTGACACAGCCCAAGTATAAATCATGCTTAATCTTATTGGATGTTACTAGGCTAATACAAGTACACCCCAAGTATAAATCATGCTTAATCTCATTGGATGTTACTAGGCTAATACAAGTACACCCCAAGTATGAATCATGCTTAATCTCATTGGATGTGTTTGGCTAATACAACTACAGTCGAAGTATAAATCATGATACATCTTATTGGGGCTTTCTAGGCCAGTGAGAATACAGCCCAAATATAAATCATGATAAATATTATCGGAGCGTTCTAGTATAAAGAAAACAAGAAACGAATCTGTCGCTATATTCATCCTGTAATTATAAGTACGATACCAGAACGTGTAAGGAGGTTCAAACTACATGT